>JAQIXI010001515.1:0-13339 GCA_034700165.1 Galumnidae sp. Gr-Ori-00277 | reverse complement strand
AAAACCAATCTGAGCATCTTATTAAAAATTACTGTAAATGTAGTGATTATGGCTTTGGCTTCAAACCTTGTTTTTTATAAAAGCCTTGAATATATTGATGTCGACGGGGGTCACATTCAAACCTTTTTAAAAATTACATAAACATATTTGGATGAAGTCATTTTGAAAAATTGCATTTTTATCGTCTCCAATAACTTTCATGTTTTCAAACTTTGAAGTTGCGGTACTTTCAAACTTGCTCAATTTTTACAATCGATTTACATTATATAGAATTGTATATAGGGAGGGAAAATTTTCAGTGCTGGGAAAGGAGTGAGAATTTTGGCTGATTTGGGTCCTTATTGTTAACCAAATCGATTCTTAGTTACATATTATAACTGTTGTTTGTAGGAATTCATAAATGGTTAACACTATTGGTTAGTTAATCTTATTATTGATTGACCATATCTTCTTAAAATGTATTTTTAATAATAAATTTATATATTAATTAAAGTATAATTTTGAAATACTCTATACCCTCAACTTCATAATTTTGAAACACTCTATACCCTCAACTTCATAATTTTGAAACACTCTATACCCTCAACTTCATAATTTTGAAACCTCTGCTTTTAAAATATTAAGGTTTTTTTAAAATAAATTTTGAATCACTATTTTTATATACTATTTATTATTTATTTGTAATTTTATTTTTCTTAAAATAAGTGTTAAAAATATTTTTTCAAAACTTCTCAAACAAATCGAAAATTTCAACACTTTATCTAAAAATATATTTCAGAATAAGAGAAAACTTATAAATTTTATAAAATAAATTCCAAGAAAATTCTTTAAAATTTTGTTAATAGATATCAAATTTATTTTTAAATGAATTCAATAGAATAATAATCCATCTAAATTAGTAATCTAGTTAGTAAATTCTAGTAAAGACATTAAATAATATATTTTAATTTTTAATTAATATTCAGACGACCACAAAGTCTTGCATTTCTTTAAGAAGTAAATAAGTTATATTAAAACTGTGGTCTTGAGGCCAAAATCAATTCGCGGGACTCAAAAAGGAATTGCCGGTCGAGATCGAGAGTAGACTCGAGTCTCGAATAAGACTCGAAATTATTGATTTACATGATAAATTTTACAAGTGTAAATCAATAGGTAATTTTTTTAAATAAAAGTTACAGTTAACCCTCCTATCTTGAATCGGTGGGGACCAGGATTTTGAATTCAAGATAGACCCGAATTCAAGTTAGAAATAGGGATTAAAGTATTTATAGTGAATCGGGTTTTATAAATTCAATTCAAGATAGACGTGAATTCAAGTTAAGAGGGTTCAAGATAGGAGGTTTAACTGTATTCGAATTCATTTAAATCTAATAGAGAACAGAAAATTCATTTAAATTATATTTAAGTAAAAATTTAAAAGCAAATATTACAATATTTTTTGAATTTAGCTTGGTTTAAATATTTTTAAAATATAATATCTTAAAATAATTGGTTTAATATTATTTTTGTAAATACACTTAAAAATATTTTGAATCATTCGAGAGTCTCGACTGTACCCCATCGAGATCGAGAAAATTAATTCCCGATCGAGATCCGGGAATTCGAGAGACTCGACTCATCTCTAATTAAAAGTTACCCAATTCTGTTACCACTGTATGTAATCATTTCTTTATAGTCACAGTTTCTCTATAATTATAAAATAGTTTAAAACTTAATCAGGAATAATGTTATTAAATGGGAAGTATAGTCACTCTGTTGTCAAAAATCACATTAAATTTCAATTATAATTTTCTTTAATCACAACTTATTTTCAATCATTTTATCTAATAATTAATGCTTTATAAAATATTAAGGAATTAATTTTTTATTAATGTTTTTTAGTATAAAATTTTTGTTGTGATTAAAATCGATTATTGTTTACATTAAAGTGTGAATAATCTATTGATTAATTCTTATACTAATTAAAATCGCAAAAATTAAATTATGTTTTTCTGTATAAAGTTTTCTAGCATAAAGTCGGAACTTTAATTAATAGCCGCTAACTTTTATATCTCCTCTAATATTTATAATAATTTTTTTTAACCCCAACTATGGTTTTGTCAGAAATCTATGGTTTTGTTATTTTATTGAAATAAAAAGGATTTTCAAATATTTGGTATAATTTTTTTTTATTAATTTAATATTTTTAAAAATGTTTCCCATTTTATAAATTTTAAAAGATATTTATTTATTTTAAGAACTTTTATAAATTATCTCAAAATTTATTGAATTAATTTTTTGATAATATTCATTGTGAGCCATAAATCAATTTTCAAGTCGACATTTTTCAAGTTTTCCAATGAGACCTAGGTCATTATATTAAGTTAAGTATCGATATAACGTATTCACTACTAAAAGAAGTTAACTAAAAGTAGCAAAATGTCCTTGTTTAAATAGATAGTTTATGCAAAAGTCAAATAATAAAATGTTTACACATTTTTCTACATTCAATCGTTTGTTATTCAATAATTTCTATTTCCAAATGAAAACTCTTTATTCGGAATGAAAACAATGTTTAGTAAACAATAAGAGAAAGCGATTGTCATTTCTATTGGGAGAGACAATAATCTTAAGATATTGAGTAGAGAGTCTTAGATGTCTAGGAATGCCCAAGGTGGCCTCAATCACATCCTATAACGCAATATAATAAGCGATTCTTTATTACTTTTCTTTTTCTTGAAATTGAAAGTAAAAAAAAATAATGAAAAACTTATTGTTTGAAAAACAATTACAGTGAATGACCGATGTTATGAAGTACCGATCATATGAAATGACCGATATTATGAACCAAATTTTAATACCAAAACTTTTATAAACAATGCATTTTTGTGACCGATCTTATGAACTGACGGATGTTGTGAACCATTTTTGGTTTCCCAACCACTTCATAACATCGGTCTTCCACTGTATTAGAAAAACAAAATTTCCTGTTTTTACAGCTTTTAAATATAAAAACTATTAAAAGAAAAAACGCAACGATTTTGGAAAAAAAAGTTTTGATTCAAAACAATTGAAAAATGTGTAATAAAACGTCAAATTTTTAATTCAGAAAATGTGTGACATTTCACGAAAACTGTTTTCAATATAAAAATGTGATATTCTTTGCAATTACTATAATTTTGGTAAAAAATTCTCTGATATTTAAAACCAATTTTAGATTCAAAAAATCCTATAGTTTTCACTTCAAATAGAGTCTATGAGAACCAGAAGTCAATATAAATAAAAATTCAAACCATTAATATTAAGTATTAATATTCTCTTATACCTAATATTGACAAAAAGTATATTATTCTAATGTATTGACAATAATTTTCATTATTATTGAATTTCAAACAATAATTCTTTGAACTCAAATTCTGGAATAAAACTAATATTAATGTAAAAATAAATGACATTACTTTAAATTTTGATTATTTTTCATAATTAAACGTTAGTTTAAATTTTTATTTTTAAAATAATAATTAAAATAGAGTTGAGATAAAGCAAAGAATGATATTACTTGTGATGAATGTGAATGTCTTTTAAACCTAATGTAAATTAATGTTATGTTTTGTATTATTATTATTATTTTATTAAAATATATTCTAACAAAAGATAATATTGTGTTATAAAACGTGTCGGACATGTTTTCTCTAATAATTCAGATTAAACTCATTTCTTAGTCTCTAAGAAATATACTAATCAATCAAATTATGATAAATGTTCAGAATAGAGAAATGAAGTTAGAGAATATGAGAGTATGATCATGGCATAAATGCATAAATGATCATGGCGTAAATGCATAAATAATTAAAAAGTGTTCTCAATTTGTCGACACAAGGGTTTAATCCAACTTCACTTTATATGACATTAAATAATTTATTGGTTTTATATAATATTAGACCGCATTTCAATTGAGACTCTTTTTTGAAAGGAGTTAACCATAAATTTTATGAAACATTTCTTAATATCGTTTGCCATCGAAACAATGTTCACAAAAATTTCAGATTAGTATTTCTTCAATATAACCAAGAGTATGTGCTTCGATATAATCTCGTTAACAAATATAAAGGGTTTTTAATTATTATAGACTTACTTGGTCATAAAATTATTCATAAACATTATATTGAATAAAAATTATTGATTAAAAAAATTACAACTAAAGTAGAATTGAGTGCAAAAAAAGAAAATGCACTTAAAAAATTAACAAGCAAATATTTTAAAATTACAAACTTATGTTTGTAAATTAAATCAATAAATTTAAGATGAGCATGGGCAAATAGGTCTTAATTTAAATTGTTCGGTTAAATAGAGTCAAAAAAATGATATTTGATTTAAAATTAATAATGTTATACGGTATAACATATAACTTATATACGGTATAACTTATACCATGTATTACTATACTAGCAAAATTTTTAATGAAAATATTTCACCATGTTCGAATATGATTTCAATACTATTTTTATTCCTTTTATGAAGACATCCATTAAAACTGAATCTCAATATTAGAACCTTTGAAAGGTTTCAATTAATAAATTTAATATCCATTAAATTGAATAATATTGAGATATATAGAGCAAGGTACAAATATAATCATCCGTATAGTGATACAAGTATAGTGCCAGGATGAATCGTTTTCTAATGAAAACTTATTTCAGATCTTTATTTTACATAATTTGATGGATAAAAGCATTGAAAGGTTTTAATGTTGTCTTAATGTTGAAGTCATGTCAAAAGAGTCAGAAAAAACATATTTTTGCATTTGATGTGAATTTTTTGCTTTTTATGATAACAATAGTTGAGGACTATTTCGTGAAAGCTTTGGGAATACATTAATGGAAGAATAGGTCGAATGCATTAGTACTAAGTTTTATTATTTCTCTTCTATAGAAAATACTTTTGGGGAAACGCGATATGAAGATGAGACCAGAGCCGCATTGGCAGAGATGAACAAACTCTTTCGGCATCTCTTTCCTTTGGTGCCGGACAAAGCACATTATATATGGAAAGCAAGTCACCTTGGTGGTTCCCTTACATTAGATCAACCCCAACATCAGATACCATTTCTAGAACATATTGAAAGCCCGGCCACTATAATAAGAGGCCACTCTTCAACCCCTGAAACCCTTCATACCCTTCAAAGTGAAATCAATCCTCAGATTAGAGAAAAGCAATTCGAAGAGGCGTCCGAAATATCGGTGAGTGCGGCCACACAACCAACGCCTATGTTATCACCGATTTTGGTACCAAATCTCAATCATATCATTAAATCCGGACGAAGAATACAAACGACACCTCTTGGAAAAAGAGGTCCTGAATGTATGAGGAAATGCATAGCACAAGGAGTATTGCATCCGGTCCAATGCCATTCTCTCTGTTAATTTGTCACACCATCCAAACGGATATCCATTTCTGTTATTTCGTCAAATCCCGTAAGTATTTTGTGGTCCACTTTTCAATTAATCGCTGTTTAGATAAAGTAAACAATAGTTTATTCAAAGGTTGAAGTCGTCTGATGTCACCGATTGTCCAAAGACTCCAACTCTAACTCTGAATAATTGTTATACGGATTGCAAAACTCCTTCACTTCTTATCTTCGATACATTACTACCGATTAAATGGAATATTTCGGTTGTCTTTAGCCCCACATTAAAGTTGTATTTAAAGTAAACCCCGAAAAAATATTAGAGCATTTGACTTTGACTTTGACTAGAGCATTAATCGCAATAAATACTCGTTTCTATCACTTCTAAAGTCACTAAATTTTGTTTCAATGCTTTTGTTTCATTCATTAAGTGATCGACACATCGTTTTAGTCATTGTTTTACTGCCAACACTTAACTCCCAAAACATTATTCTTTACTCTTCTTTTATTTGGCAAAACTGTGTTTAACTAAAATCCTTTTAACTTTTAATTATTGCTTATAAACCAAACAAATGGTAGTCATTATTAAATGATTTCTTAATTTCTTAATTGGTTTTCATTTTTTGCATTCATTGAAAAACACAAAACAATTGTTAAATATATAAATATATTAGAAATAATGTCAAAACAATTATAATTAGAAAACAAAACATTTTTCATTAGTTATAATCCAAGAAAAAAAAACTTAAAAAAAAGGTAAAACCGATTCAAATCCAGAATTTAAAAAATTTGTGTTTTTGTGTTTAATTTTATGTAAAAAAATGTTAAGTTAATACTAAAGTTGCGGCAAATGAGCACTTATTTCTTAATAAAATTCTTGTTGACAATTGTTTTCATTATTCTGATGTTAATATAATAATCATTTTAAGTATTTGTATTAAATAAAACTTAAGTTTTGAGAATTTGTTCGCAATTTTTCTTTTAACCAAAACAATATTAATCAATCATTTTTCGAGTCATTCGACAAATTAAAGATTGAATATTGTGTTTGACCTCAATATTTGTCGAAATTGTTTAATTCGGAGCGAGAATTATGTGAACACAATAGGAAAGAAAGCGTATGAGAGATACCAACAAAGAATTGTCGCCCTTTTGTTGGCCGACTGTTGCCTCTCAACCAAATCAATAAACTATTCTCTCATTTCTCTCTCATTTCTCTTTCATTCATTGATTTCAGGTATCGATAGAGGATTTTTGGTAACCATTTATAGTAAATCATTAAACAGTTATTATCGCAAAAAATATCTATAAAAAGCATTAATGGATAAACAAAAAAGTGGGTAAACAAAAATTTATGCTATCTAGTACATTTGAACCTTGTTTGGAAATTGATGTTTTCGACCAAAATCTAAATCAAAGAACAAATTTCGTAATTCATTGGAATGTCATTCAATGTATTTATGGATGTCTTTCGTAGAAAAAGTCATTGAATCGAAAGACTACTAAAGAAATTGTTTTTAAATAAAAAGGTCTCAAAATAATACAATTTTTTTGTTTCAAAGTTTTTGTTCAAAACTTCGATTTTCTCTGAATTTGAAAAACAAATTCTCTTCAGTTTATTAAATGTTTACTCAATTATATAAAACAAATAAATATTTGAACTAAATTTAAGTCAAAATGAGTTCAAAGCGAATCGTTTGGAAAAGAGTAGTGAATCGATAATCGATTTATACTAAAATCAATTTTAAGTTTTCTTTTTATTTCTTTCTTTTTATTCTTGAGTTGTGGAGCTCTCGAGAATCCCTTTATTCAATAGATTTGTTTTAACTTATCTAATATTTTATAAAACTTTTTCAGAACAGAAATTCCCTCTGAAATAGTCTTCGAATATAAATTTAGACAATTCCTTTAATAATGGAAATGGATTTATATTTGTCCTGGACAAACATATTCACAATCAATGCATTCTTGTTATTCATTCAGGAAATAATGTTTTTAGTAGTCTTTAACAATAGTCTCATATTTTAAATTATTTTTCTATTAATGTATTCTCTTTTGTAAACTCTCGTCAATCGAAAGCCTTTTATTGACAAACGATTTAATAGATTTAATAAACTGAACCAACAATTAATAACTATAAACTTGTAATTTTTCATTCATTCAAATTTATTATTCCAATCAATATTCTATTTATACTGAAAATCCAGAAAAGACTAGTTATAACTCAGGAATAGTTGAAAAGTACTCTTTTATATCCTTAAAATCTTCATTCTTGAATACTATTACCAAGTTTATTTAATTAAACTCTTTAATATGTTTTAATTTAAATAATTATTTCACTAATTTCTCTAAGTTGTAACATTGTCAATTCTTTATGCTATTGTATAATAGTGATCGAAGTATGATCTTAGTATTTTATTCTATAAAATGAATCATTTTAAATGATTATTCAGAGATTTCGATCAAATAGTCCTAAAGAAGTTAACCCATTCTCTTCTTTTCATAAAATTCTATGATTAAGTACAGAGTATTCTCTGGTTTGAGAAATTTGTTGCGACTCTGGAATATATTTTGAAAAAATTCTCAATTATTTCAAAATAAGGTACTATTATTCCGAATAAACAGAATTTTCTTTCAATTCTTACTATTTTGGCAAAAGTGTCACAAATTCTCTTCAAAACTCTTTTTCTTATGAGAGTTAACCGAAGAATTTCTGTTAATAAAATACTTATTTTGAAATTTTGATCCATTTCAATTTACTTTTTTGATCGGTTTATCATAAAATATAGTATATTTTAGTAGATTTGATCATTTTTTGGAGAAAACATTTGAGAATAAATTGCAGCACTATTTTAAGGGAAAAAGTATCCGACTCTTCGGCATTAAAAATAAACAAATTTAAATTCAAAGTCTTATATAAAACTTTTGTTTGAACTAAAAAACTATGAATTTATTAAATATATTCTCATTTTCTTTTACAATAAATTTTAGATTAAATAAGAGTTGTTTTGAAACTGCAGTCAATTATAAATTGAAATCAAAGTTTTCAAAACGAAATTAAATGCAAAAAATTTTATAAAAAAATATTTATATTAAATTTGCATAAAATAGTTAAATAAAAAGTGAGTATAAATAATGAATTTCTATTCAATGAAATGATTTCAAAATGAATTAATGATAAATATTAATGAAAATTACAATTATTAACAAAAGGACTGATATTTCGATGAAATTTAAAAAAAAAACATAAAATATTTGGAGAATAGTATCGATTGTCTCGAATTACAAATTATCTCAATTTGTTGTTATATCTATATATGAATTTCGATCGTTTCATATGAAACCAATCATTAAATGATTCAAAGACTCGGTTCAAAGACTCTAATATTTCGGATCATTTATAGAATCGGCGCTCATTTACCAAAATTATTGACTCGAATGTAATTACAATTGTTTGACCGGTATTTCACTCAAACCAATAGATATGAATCATATAATTTGATTGACTTTTATCCTATGATTAAAATCTTATTTCATAATTTGGAAACTTTTAGAATATACATTACATATGTATTACAAATAAATATTGATTTGGTTTATATCAATCACTTTAATTTAAAGTAACGATGAGATCAACCAATTCTCAAAACCAAATCCTATATAAAAATAGCATAGAGTGAAAGTTGAGATGAAGTGAACACTATCTGTTGAGACAAAACACGGGATATTGACCTCATCGAGACTCATCTATATATTTTTTTGTGTGAAAAGTGAATAAAAAAAATCTTTTTTTAAGGATTAAATAAATAAAGGGTTAAAAACAATAGATTTAAGCGAAAAAAATAAATTATTATAAAATAAAATCAATAAAATGATGCGACAAAAGTTATAGACATTTGTTTTAAGCCTTTGATGGGTAAGGATTGCGGTCTATAGAACTGCCAGTTATAGTAAAGCGTATCCTTTGGACCCAAAACTACTGAAAAAGTGGAGCAGTTTTTAGCGCACATTTGCGATGGTTTTAGGACTATATGTCGATAACCAGAGCCCTGAGTCAGCCATACGTTTGCGAATTCGGTTTTAGGCAAAAGATATGGCCCGGATTGCGGACCATCGATGAAGATATAGCGCTGAAGCGCTACTTCACTGGTTTTCGGCACAAACTTTGGTCTAACGAAGACTTTGCGAATGACTCGAATGGCTTCGACTCTATTCATTTTCCACACAATTTCTATGTCTTTCTTCCAATTAAAGACATTGAATGCACTTTTGTTTTGCATTTCTAAAGAGTTAGTCATTAAAGTCATCAAATCATTTAAATTACTCATAATTTTTGTGTCCAAATTAGAGACTAATTTAGAGGTTCCGAATTCAAGAGATTCTCGATTTGTCCGATAAATGTTAACCAGAGTTTGGATACCTATCGCTGATTTGATTACATTTTTGACAACAAATGGTTTTTCATTATTTATGTATTGTTTCTGTAAATCTTCGATATGAGTCAAATCGGGTGCGGAATGAATGCGATCACAGGGCCAACACTCGACACCAACTGATCCATACAATGGATTTTCAATGAGACACTCCTCGACATCCCAACCAATCCATTGTTTGTTTGACTTTATTAGAGGTAATGTAAAAAGTCTTAATTGTCTCATAAAAGGATAAATTAGTTGTTGACTGTTTCGGAGTATAAACCGTTGCGTCGGATAATGAGTGGACACAAATATTATTATTAAAAATAATATAATCGATGTTTTCATAAAACTTAACCCAATTTTCGACGATTTCCGCAATAAATTCAAAATTGAGTTTAAAAATGTATTTGATTTTTGTCGACAATTCTTCAAATCATTTGTTTTTTCGTCAAATATTTCATCAATTAATTCATTGAATTGATTTTCATTCAAATCAAATCTTTTAAACATTAATTTTATTAAATTTAAGTCATTTTCAATACATTTTATATCGTTATTAAAAGCCATTGTCTTTGAGTTTCCGGTCTTTAAAAACGAAGAAAATTAAGTCAAACGATGTTTGAGTGAATTGTTTTCATAAATTCAATTAATTTTATCATAACTTTTGATTCAAAATAAACTAATTTATTAAAGAAAATAAATTTCACCGAAAAATAGGAATAAATTTTTGAAAAATAGTTTTTCAATACTCGTTGTGTAGTAAATGTCGTCATCTGTTGGTCTCAAAGTATAATCAAAAGCTTATAAACAATGTTTTTGTGACGCTTTGAGAGAGTCGTAACTCAATGACAGCTGATATACATTTGAGTGCATTTGTTGACAACAATTCACTCATTCTTTCAATGAACTAATGCTTTGAATAACTCAAAAGAATCACATTTTTTGGTTTATATTAAAAAGCGAATCATTTATATATTTTTAATATTTAAAGTTTATTATAATTTTTAATAAAAACTAAACATATTTTTAAAGAACCAAAAACTAACCAAAAGTCCGGTTTTGAAATCGTGTTCACAACAAACAGACTCTTTGTCCGAACCGTAGTTTTGATGCAGAACTCATCCATTATTTACAAACAATTTATCAAAAATGAAAACAATTTAAATGTATTTCAATTAATAACTGAAAACAAATAAAAGTCTAAATAATTGAATTGTATTTTTCAGTCGATATCTAACGATCTTTTCGACGATTTATTAGAAGAGATATTAATTGGTATTTATTTTGAGGTCCACAGAGCGGCCAAATCTACTAAATGTCTGTTTGTCGACGAATCCCTCTCAGATGAGTCAGTATTTACTTTAATTATAATTTAATGGTTTTATTATTATTTGAATTAATTGTTTTGTTTTGCCTTAAATGAAATGATAGGAACACCAAATATGGTGAGTCTTAAACATTAGAATCAAATTTAGAGTTAATTGAATTGTTTTATAGCTATAATCGATAAGAAAGGATTGGATATATTCGGTCAGTTGCCGGTTAAGAAACAGCACGAATGTGTTTGTCCCAACTGTTCGCGAAATTTGGCCGCTTCTCGATTTGCACCACATCTCGAGAAATGTATGGGAATGGGTCGCAACAGCTCTCGAATTGCCAGCAAAAGAATAGCCAACACTTCTATTAAGAACAATGAGTCAGACGTTGAAGAGTATGACAACAACGCAGACACCGATTGGAGTCTTTATACAAATGACAACAAAAAGACGAAACGCAAACGACTCAAGAATTCAAACGGAAATAGTATTGTCAACGGAAATGGTGTCAACAAAAGGGTTAATAATTCCAAAAATTACAGATCAGGTCTTAACTCGAAATGAATTCATTTCTTATATATTAATATATTTAATGCATTCAATGATTTTCTATAAATATGTAAACAATTTGTGACCAATTATTTGGAAATCAATTTATCGATAATTTTATTTTATTTTTCATTAATTATATTTTGAATTCAATTATTTGAATATAAAAATAGAACCGAAGTTTAAATAAACATTTATTTAAGTTTAGAAAATATATTATCACTTTATTTCTGTATTTTTGTCGGTTTCCTCTCTATTAATAGTTTGTGAAGTGTTCCAGATACATTTATTTTTTATAATCCAATCCTCTCTTTTATATATCTGTCCACAGAGTATAAGAGAACAAAGGGATGAAATGACCAAAACTATGGTCAAAGAAAAGACAGAGAAATTCCATGAATTCAATTGAGATAATGTTCTCTTAAAACCCAATACTTTGAAGCCTTGAAAATGTGAAACATTTTTATATAATTATTTGAATGAATTTCATACCAATAGTATAAACACTGATCTGAATATTAAACAGAATTAAAGCAATGATTAGTTCAAAGATAGCAGAAATGATCAGAGCTTTCGTTAATTGGTGTCCGTTTCCAGCGATTGTCACAAATGTTATGAGATATGCGATCAAAAGAATGTAAAAATAGACATAAGAGACCCAAAATCGAGACAACATAAGACCGTTGACCACAAATAATAGCATTAAAGATATAATAAAAACTTTAAATAAATTAAACCAAATATTAAAACAACGGAGACTTCGGTTAATATCTGGAATGACAGGAATGCCTTCCATTTGTATCCGAAGGGATTATCTCTTTTTTATAACTTTTAAATTAGTTTAAGAAAAATGTTTAGTATTTAAAACATTTAACGAATTAATAAATTCCGTTAAAATATGAAACAATTATTTAATTCAAACAATTCGTTAATTTAGAATTAAGTGATTCTCAAAAATATGTCAATTGTTTACCTTGCTCAACTAATAGGTTGTCTTAAATATGTTGAGTCCAAGTCTGGTTTAGAGGTATATTTGAGACACAAGAAAAGTACCAAGAACCAATATCCAGAACCTATTCTAGAGTTACGAGAAAACTAAAAACTCAAATAAAGATTAGAATTAAACGCTTGGTAGTTGTGGTGATAAATTATTAATAAAATGAGTAAATTTTACCCAGAACACAACTAAGATTTAAACACTGAGCGGTGTTTTTAGCAGACAGTTTCGGAAAACTCGGTTACCTTTTCAATGCTAATCACTAAATGGAATATCATTTAGTGATTCACAAACTAATGAATGGTCGTTGGGATAGCTCTACAATAAATGTCTGACCCCTTAGAACCTAAAAAGAGAATCAAAAAAAGTTAAAAATCTATTCATTGATTCAATGAATAACAGGTTTTTGATCGACAATTCTCTTCATTTGAATCTCATTTGAACAACAATTGGGTTAATATCACTGATTATCACTGATATGTCCACCGATTTGGTCCTGAAATTGGTTTTTCTTCAATTTCAACGATCTATTAATCTCTAAAGGGATTTTCAAGCGGATTTCACTAAAATGATCTAGGATAATTAGCATTTATAAAAACTTATTGTAAAGAAATTTGGCCAGGTAAAAATAGCCAGTTTAACGCAAAAGTGTGTGTGTGTGTGTGTGTGTGTG
>JAQIXI010001514.1:0-13348 GCA_034700165.1 Galumnidae sp. Gr-Ori-00277 | reverse complement strand
TGTGACTCAACACTAATTACGGCACAAATCAATCACTTTTGTTGTCGAGTGTATCAATTGAATCGGACACAATTTTACTAATTAAACAATTCATTGGTGACATATTAAACTTACCCTTCATATTATCATTAATTAGATTTTTAATTAATTTTATACTAATTGTGAGTATATTTACTTTAAAATATGGTTTACTTTAAAAGTAGTTTTTCCTATTATTATATGAGTCTTATAATACGTTATACAATACTTTTTTGATCACTCGATCTATAAATTGTTTTAAACTTTTAAAAGTGCTTTTAGTGCGCATTTAAATATTACCTTGATCATTTGGATCATTAAATATTGAGTCATATTTCAAGTCGGGCTACTTTTTCTTTCAATGGAAAAATGTTTTATTGGATTTAAATGTCATTTTGTATGACATTAGAGACAAACATTTACTTCATTTATATAATAATATATAAAGTTTTAGAAATCTCTCGATATATATATAACGGAGTCTTTTGTGAGGATATAAACGACACTTAAAATTGTTTAAAAGTAATGAAAATAAAATAATAATATCTTTTGGTTATACCCTTATATTGTTATTATGGTGAAATTGTTGTTAAATGATCAATGCAAATGATCAATTGAAATTTTGCCACTTTCTACTTTTTTATTTAGAATATATTATGACTTTCCATAGAATTTCAATAGAATTCCATAGAAATGCAGTTTTGAGGCCAACATTCAGTTTAGAAGTGAAGGCAGAATAATGTGGTTATGGGTTATGGGGTTTTAGGAGAAGAATAAAATTTTTTCATTAAATTAAAGCACATAAAAAAGGCATTCAATTAAAATGACACAAACCTTATGCCCAGTAATACCGGATATTAATGTTTAGTTTGTTTGTGGGAATCCCTTAGTTTAGTATAGTTTTCAGTTGTGTTTAATTATTGATAATTAATTGACAAATCCTTTTGATTGCATTTTCCCTTTAATTCACTTTTATTTTAATGAAATCAATTTATTTTCGTATGAAATGATTTGTGTTTTTTAATTAAATTTTTTTTCTCCTAATTTCGTATTTTATTATTATTTTTTTTGCTGTTATATTGTATGCAATATAACAGAACTCATATCAAAGTCTTTAAATATTGATTTTTTTCCGCTCTTTTATTGAGATTTTCTATAATCAAATACTTCTGAAATTAAGTCTGTTTTGTGTTTAAAATTCATAATTTTCTGAATAATATCTCAATTATTGGCTTTAATTTACATTTGAATCGATTTTTAATTCAAACTTTTGATACTATGATAGACACAAATCGTGTTCTCGAAGTCAAATATTTTAGTCTTTCGGAACGATTGGAGCGTTAAGTTTATAAACCTTTTATTCACATAACAACACATCCTTTGGTTTAGGCCTCAAAAGTTCATTGCCGTCACAATTAGACACTTCCTTCAAAACACCAATCCTTGAGGTGAAGGGAAATAACTTTCTGTTAAATTGTCCTCAAATTCATGAAATCATTATCTCAAAAGTTTTAACATTTATTACAAAAATTTATATATTTTTTTGAGATATAAGTGAAAAACCAAAACAAAAAAAACAAAAAAAAGAGTAAATAGTTTTAAACAAATTGATCTTGTTAAAAAACTCTAAACTTTAAGATCCCTCTGAGAAAAGTGAATAAATATTTCAATAGACGTTACTTTCAATTATTGAAAAACCATTTCTTTTAAAAGTTTAAGTATTTATTGGATTAAAACTTATTTAATGTCTTTAACTGATTCCTTAATATTGAATTTCAATTATTCTGTCCCTAATTCTGTCCCTAAAAAACACATTTAATTATTTAATTCTTTGAGAAAAAGATTTGTTCGTCTTTTGTAATCAAATATAAAGAAAAAAAAGAGACGACAATAAAACCTGCATTTCCTCTAAAATTCAGACCTAAACCTATACCTAAAGCTTTAAAAAAAATTAAATTATTTTTTGTACGGAAACGCAATCCGTAGTCGAAACACGAATTTCCGATTGGAAACCAAAATAATTTCAAAAATTGCTTTTGAAAGTCAAATAAAGTGTATTTTATCTCATGTTTTGACGTATACTTTGATAGAAACCAATGAAAATCAAAAAAAAAACTTATATTTCACATAACATTAACTCCACTTTTATGGCCCAAAAATTTTAATAAACACTCATTTTTGAAGTCCTTTTTTAACCGAAAAAAAAGAGAATTTTTAATATAAATATAAAATAAAATAAAAAAAGAATATAAACTTCAATCGATATGTGAACTTATTCTGTGCAAAACTGTATAAAACCCTTATGAGTCTAATACCGGCTCTCATAAAAGTGTTGAATTGAATTATTTGTGGTTATACTAAACGTTTTCTATTAGAACTACTCTTTGCCTCTTTGCCTCTCAATTCAATTGTAGAGGCATTCCCTTTGAATGTGTGCCCGATTTTAACTCTAATATTAGATCTTATCTTCAGAATCGGATATGAGTTTAATGAAACGAATAAAGGATTTAATAAAAATAGTTATCAAATAATAAATATATTTTTTAATCATTTATTCTGACGATTGTATTCAATGATAATTTCGTTTAGTTTTCCGTTTGATTAGACTTTTCATTAGTGATTAAAAACACCTCTTTTTTACGTTTCTATTAAATTTAATTTGAGAATCAGATAATTATTTTCATTTCCTTTATATATATAAAAACCTGTATTAAAGTCAATAAAATAGTTATCGATTAGAAATAATTTTATTCTTAACTATTAAAACAGATCTAAATATTTATTTGAAAATTTTATTTATTTTTCTTAATAAATATCTTATGAATCATAAGTTGTATGAATAATATGTTATGATATGACTTCAAAAGTAAAGAAATAAATTTTAAAATTAATATTAAATGAGTGTTTCGTTTACTTAATTTAATGGTTAATAATTTAAAAATGCTTGATACAATTTTCTTCCGGGAATTAGATTACATTTTGAGTCAAATAATGTTTAATTTACAATTTGAAGACACTTCGAGAGCCAATTTGTTTGAATGCCAACAAAAAAAATGTGGTGTTCCTAAATATTCGAGAACATTTGTACAATATTTTATATAAACTAATCTAAACTAGGTTTAATGTTTGTTAAATGATTGTGTTTTTAGTGAACAAAAATCACATTTAGTGTTACAATGATTTCTATGAGAAACACAATTATATTTTACACTCTATTATATAAAACTCATACAATATTTACGATTAAAGTATCTTAAATGCAATTAACGGATGAATTACTCACAAATAAATGCACAATAGATAAGGAAATCTCTCTCTCTCTCTCTCTCTCTCTCTCTCTCTCTCTCTCTCTCAGTTAATAAACATATTTTATTAATTATTCTTCAGTTGATTATAGATTTTATTAAAGAGAGTAAAACATATATTTAGGAAATTTAAGGTTAAATTATTAACGAATAAATACTTTATTGAATTAAAGGCTTTCGTTTTGATGAAAGTTTTCATTTGCATTATTTATTATATCCCAAAGAATATAATGTTTGTATTCTTTCCCCCTTTTGTTTGGATTGGATTTCCCTGAAACGATGAAAAAAAGACTCAACTAATCATAAGTGTTTCAAATCTTTTTGGATAAATCTGTGAATAAAAATTTCAAATCAAAGAAATTATTTATTTATTGACATTTTTTTTAGTACTTCAGTAGAAATGTCTTATCTTTTCAAATGAGTTATTTATTGGAAGTGATATTCTTTACATTAAATTCTATTTAATTTTGTATTTGAAAAGTAAACTAAAAATAAATGATTGGTTTTTATATAAAAAAGAGCTCAGAATAAAAATTTGAAAATTATTTCAAATATCAATGAAAAACATTAAAATATATATATTTTTAGAATTTTTGTGAATTTAATTAATAGTTATTTTGACTAATTTTGGGAAAATTTCAGGTTTAGCTCATTGTTTGTGTGCACACGAAAAATATCAATACCTCTGTTATGCCTGACTTCCAGAGATAAATATAAACTTATAGAATTTTCGTCTCAAGTTAATTGGACAAGGATATTTTCGTAATAAAATTTCTACTAATTGATATGACTTTCAATTTATATAATTCACTATTTATTCAAAAATAGTAATTTGAGTAAACATATATCGAGTATTTTTAGCCGAAGAGTCATACCATTTGATGATATTTAATGTAATTTTTTTTAAAATACTCTTCCAATTGAAGGGAAGCCACAAATCAATAGGTTTTGTTTGACTCAATAGAAATATTTGACAATAAATTATTTGAGTGAATATTCTGTTTGCAATTGTGGTCACTATTAATAGCGATATCAAAGCTATTAACGGAGTTATCGATTGGTATCATTCGATGCGATGATTGATCGCAATAAGAGTTTGAGTTGATTTCAGTCGAGGGTCTAATCATTTGCATAATTGAGTTACGGTTTCTCCGCGCGATTCCGATCGCAATAATGAAAGCAATGAGAAACGCAATTATCAACAATAAAGTCATGTAATCAAACGATGACTCAGACCTGTGCACCGTTTCGGGCACTACCCTTTCGACAATCATTGAGTCGAGAACACACTGAGGCATACCGTTATAACTGGTCTTATCGGGCGTATATCCGGCGCCACACATACATATATTGTCAATACACCAAGAATATTCTTCAGAGTACTGGCATTCTTCCCTCCCGGAACATTCTTCCCCTAAATATTTACCTCTAACGCAGTGACCGATCACTGATGAGAAGACATATGTTAGTTCACAAACGCACTGATGAGTTGTCGTATTACAGACACTATTAGGTTGTATGCAGTGCTCGTCCTCTTCACAGCTCTGACCAATTGTTTTGAGTGGTTGGCATACATTTTCCTTATTAGCGAAATGTGTTTTGGGACAAACACACAGTCCTTCGGGAGAGACCGACACTTCTGGTCGATCCATGTTTAGAGAGAGTTCTGTTAAGTTGTTGTAACACTTGGATCCGTTGAGACATTGAAAGGATGTGACACATGACTCGGACACTGACCTCCATTTAAGACAAAAGCGATCCCCGAGTTTGACATCAAAATCAGGTCTACATTCGCAGTGATTAGTGGTTTGATTGCAAAGAGAGCCAACACTGTCTTCACAACCAGAAGAATATTTTTTAAAATCACAAACAAATCCACAATTGACTGAAACAAAGTATAAAAATAAGCTCAGAATAGCGGACAATAGAGGGATGAGTTGGTGTGCGCTCATCGTTGCGTTTGCCGTCGATGTCAGGGAACGGCTGCCAACACTCATCTAAACTGTGTGTACACTTCTTTGGCTCCAATATCTTTGGATGACTTTTACACGCCATCACAATTGACCACACCTTCCAGTTATGCTTTGATAATTCATGAACTCAACAGTAAACTTGTTTTCAAAGTTGGTATCCATTGGAAACATTGCGTTATATTCTGTTCCCTTAGTATACGACTCCACTTAACTGTAAGGAAGACTTTAATATACAGTTCTCTAACAAAACATAGAATATGTTTTGTCTGTAATTTATTTCTCAATTGTCTCAGAATAAACTTTTTAAATGAGAAATTTTTACGCCAATGACTCCAAACCATAGAAATTGACTCAAAGTTTTTGTATTTCAGACCAAATGTTTCCCACGATTTGCAGCAAAATTTTTTACAAATAATTCTCTGTTTTTATTGATTTTCAAACAAACTTTTAATACAGTTTTTTCAATTGACTCATGAAATTCAAACTCCATTGAGATAAGGCATAAATAGCTGTTTGCCTTTACCTCTTCCTCTAATCACTGCATTTTTTGTCTTTTTTTGTCATTTTTTTACCACAAAATCTACATTTTTTCCTGACTTGAGTTTAAATAACCTTTTTATACGACTTTTCCTATGAATTATAGATCAGTTAGTTTTTATCGAACCCATTATTGATATAACTTTTCTCACGAAATGTTATATCAATTTACAGTCTATTTATTGGAAAAGATTTTATTTGTATTAATAATAATAATAATAATAATAATAATAAACAACAAAACAATTTTTAATTAAAAACTCTTCAAAATTACAAGAATTTCGTTAAAAAAAATATTGAATTTTCTAAAGGCTTACAAACAGTGAACCTGCAGTAATTTATACCAGGGTATAATAAACTGGAGCTATTTTTAATATTCATTAGAGAATAATTTATTCGATTAAAGATATGGTTATATAAAATGTGTTATGAATAGCGATATAATATGTTTTGAAAAATAGCATTCATTACATAAAATACACATTTATTTGACAAAAGAAGTTAATTCCAGGTTTTAAGTATACCTGAGATTGGATTTGATCTCTAAATTTGAGGGCAAACATTATGATCAGAATAAATGTTTAGATAAGAAAATAATTATATTTTCTTTTTCTTTAATTTCAACCAATAATTTACTCAATTATTGCAAACAATAACTGTTAGAACCGATGAATGGCTTTTGATTTAAATTCAGAGGAAAAAAAAGGAAATTCTTTTTAATTATTATTTAATAATTAAAATAATAAAAAAAATTATAATTTCAGAAATAAATTTTGAAAATAAAATATCGAATTAAAAAACATTTTGATATCAGTTTTGAAAATCTAAAACAAATATAAGGAAATAAACGATCAAAAAGTTTTATAACACAAAAAAAACAAATTTTATAATAAAATAATATTTAATAAAATAAAAATATTTAAGAAATTATAACATCAAATGACTTATAAAATATGGAATCAAATAATTTTAAGTCGAAAAATGATATTAAATATGGGAAACAAATTAGTCTTTAATAAAGAGAAAGAGAGAAAAAAATGCTTTTATGAGACACAGAATCAAACAAAAGAACAAAATAATACTATAAAACAATAATAACAAAAGAATTGAACTTGCTTATTCTATTGAAAGAATTTGTGCACCAGTTTTGGCAAATATTTTTATATAATTTATATGAATGAGTGACTCCTTGATAAAAACTATCGATAAAACAAACTTTTAAGGTTAAGAATATTATGTCACATATTATATGGCATATAATACTTATAGTGTGTGTTTGTGTGTGTGTATTATTCTGTCCATTGAAAAGGTTAAGAAAAAATAAAGGGAAACCCATAAAAGCCCTTTTATTATATAAAAAAGAACTAAAGTTTTAGTGAATTTCCTTCAGTCGTAAAAAAATTTGTTGCAAAAGAAAATACTATAAACTAATGAAGAAGTATTGAAAGAAATATTGGTTTTATTTGTAACTATGGTTTGGCAAAATAGCGTGAGTGTAAACATGCAATTCATAACGAAAGAGAGTGTGGGGCAGGACTTGCCATAGAATGGCACACAATAGTAAAGAATGGCATATCCGACAGCTATAATTCATTTGAATATAAGCGTTAGCTTTGAATAGACTAACAATAAATAGAGTGATAGGAATGGGATTCAAGTCTTTTAATTAAACCCTTTTATTATTTAACAAAAGTTTTTTTTTTAAAAATTGACACTTAATTACAACTTATGGACAGATTTGGGAACAAAAAAATATATAATGACGTGATATTTGTGATAGTTTTTGGAACTTTCAATTATCATTAGGTTCAACAAGACTCAACAGCAATTGAACAAGGTTATTCAATTTAGTTACTCAGATTTTTTTGTTACTCTTAAATCCGGGTTCTGTAGAATTGCTTTTGTTATTGGATTTGACTTTTCTTACTCTTTTGATCAGTTGTTTTTGTGGCACAGACTGACTTTCGGCGAATACTAATCCGTGGCCGGAATAGTGTAGATCTGAGTCAATAGAGTGATGGCTGAACGGAATTTGTTTCACTGGTATTTCATATTTATTGATTGGATTATAGTCTGATTCCACATATTTTTTATGTGTCGGCACACGATATAAATCAGCGTTAACTCCATATTTAAGTACAGATGACTGACAGTCGACATTATACCACCAGTCGCATACCCTTGTCTTCTGGTTAAATAGTGTGCCATTTGAACACAAGAATCGATCGTGACGTCCATCTAATTGACAGTAATGCCAGACCTAATGACAGACACGATATTATGTCAATTAATAGTGAATAATGTTTTCAAAATTTAATCGAATAACAAAACTATTCGTTAATAAATGTAAAACACAGAAAGGCATCCCTTTCTCATCCCTTTCCACTGATATATCAATTTTATAGCCTTAATAAAATAAGAAGAAATCTTAATGTAAATAATAATAACAATATTTCATGAATTTAATAATTCATCGAAAGGTATAACAAATCCATTAATTTTTTTCCTCAATTGTGTTGAAAGACATTCAGTTATCCAATGATTTTCTTTCTGTTATTTGTATTAATTTTTTTTTATTTGTTTGAACAGTTGATGGCGTGATTGAGGTTCAAAGTCGGGAACTAAACATTAGGAGTGGATTCTACTAATGTGTGTCTAAATTCGCCCACTATAAAGCTATCAAGCTAACTTTTGCTAACTTAGCTTTTAATGTAAGAGAAAAGCCACTTTCATTCTGTGCACATTTGGCTATTCTTTTAGAAAAATTCGTGACTTACAGAAGTGCTGATAATATAAAACTATGAAATAAATTATCGTAACTCATATTCATATTTCATCGTCATTTGGCTTTTCCTTCCTCTGCATTGCATTACTTTCTCCTCTTAACAGAAGAACAGACGTTCTCTCTCTCTCTCTCTCTCTCTCTCTCTCTCTCTCTCTCTCTCTCTCTCTCTCACACACACACACACACACTCTCTCTCTCTCCCCAGACTCACACTAATGACCTATTCTTGATCGGCGCACCTACTCTTCTAATAAACGAATACCTGAGTTAATCAGAGAAATACTTTCGGTTTCAATGCACGGGTCGGTACTTAAAACTGATAAAATCAAAATTTAAATCTAATGATAAATAATTTACTTATTGTTATCTAAAATCTTTTTCACTGTTATCTCGAATTTTAGTTTACATTTTGTTTGGAAAAAAAACTCTACGTTTCCCTTTGATATTGAATTTATCCGGAATTTCATTAATAAAACACTTAAGTAGTTATTTATTCAGAAAAAAAGACCCAAAAAAACCAAAACTCTTATTAAAACAAATGTTCGGTTAAATAACTATTGATTAAAGCGAATGAGTAGTGATTAATATCTAAACTTTTTTTTTCAAGAATTTTCAAACAAATTTGAATTAATTATATGAATAAATAATACAAACCCTTAAACTAAAAATAATATTAATTATAATATTCACTCTTTTTATGGTTAAAATATTTATTTATTTATTTATAATATTTAAAAATAAGTAAAAACTGTGAGACAAGCCTTCGATTGAATTGTAAATATAATACAGTTTTTGTTCACTTTCTGAAAAAAGTGTCTAATATTGAGAAGAAGAGATAGGAATCGCTGTCGGAAGCCATTATAAAAAGATACTATTCGTCAAAAATGGATATAAAGAAATGGATAAAACTTTTCTCAGTCATAGTTGTAGTTATTATTCAATATTGTATTGAATCGAAAGAAATTTTGGTTTTTTATTTGCAATTCTTTTGAACTAAACATAGATTTCAATCAAAGCTATTATTGTTATTCTAAGGGTTTTTTTCATTTGATTTTTCTCTGGCCATCGATTTCCTGAGAACTCAGTATTGAATTAAACTCGTTTTCAGTTCATTTAAGACATTATCGATTGCCTTATAAACAACAGTTACTGTATTTCCAAATGACAACTGTTTAGAAGTCAATACTTAATTAGCATTTGTTTCAGTTGTAAACTAAACTAAAATTGATTTTCTTCTCCAAAACAGAGAGAAAAACAGTAATCCTTATAATTTTTGTAATTAGTTTTTAATGAAATTTTTCTCTATTATAGTCGACATCAGACGACAAATAGAAATATTATTATCGATTACTTTCACACAACAAAAGAGAAGTGAAATTCAATTAATAGAAAAGAGAGGATAAAAATCAATAAAAAGTGGTTTCAATGAGAGACACTTCACGTAAACATTTCTTTAATCAGTGATCAAATGGTTTGCTTACCTGACAACCGGCCTCTATGTCTGCAAAGAATCCGGGAGAGTGTGGCTGACACTTAAAATTTGTATAAGGTGCAGAAGAATAGATAGGATAGTCTTTCCACGGTTTGCCAGGAATGCCAGGAATATAATCAATATAGGAATGTCCTGAATATATTGAGCGCCCGCTCTGAATAGGCTTCAATTGATTGAAGTTTAACTGAGGCTTATTATAACTCATGCCATAACTTTCGACATGAGGTCTGATGTATTGATTAATGTCTGTCGAATAACCGGTGAGTCCTATGTGTTTGACTGGCGCTGAAGCATAAGGATGTCTCGAACCCGATACAGACATGGGTTGAGCATGAATTGTGATCTCTTCATCACTGGTGTCTGGTTTTATCTGGGAAAGTGCTTCCATTGGTAGCGCCGGTTTCAATGGTAGATAACTTTTCAGTTGGTCTTTAGGGTCATCTCTATAAATGGGTAATTGAGTGCCATAATGTTTAGGCATTCGTTGTGCGCCATAAAGAGCTTCGACTTGAGCTGTCGAACCGTAATTGTCTGAATTGTCGGCTAAAATAATTGGCTCATTCATAGGCAGCACTGGTTTAAGACCTGATGTTAGTGCAGGCAATTCATGTAAAGTATGTTCTTCTGCGATCACTTTTGGATAATGTGTTTGTACTTCAAACGGCGCTAACGCGTATTCATAGGTCCGAATACTTTCCTGTATTTCAAATTAAAGATAAGTTCAAACAAATCTAAAAACACTTTCGGTGTAAAGAAAGTGATGACAAAACCCTTTTAGTGGAAAACAATTTACAAGTAATGACCACAAAAACGACTTCAAATTTAAAGCCATTTTCGTGATTACATTTCGGTATTTATTTGTTTCAATAAAAAGTGGAGAAAAAAATACACAAAAAGTTTTAATAGTCCTAAACATTACATTAAATTTAAATAATGAGTCAAATGAATGGAAAAATAAATTCCAGTAAAGTTTTTGTCTCTCATTATATATTTTGCAGACAATTTAATAATGGAGTCGATTAAAGTGAGGCCAGACTTTTGTTGTTCTCATAACTGAATTACAACAAAAAAAGGAAAAAATTTTTTTAAAAAGGTTTTCACTCAATTCAACAAAAGGAAAGCAACGATGAAATAATTGCATTCAAACCTTATGGACATCAATCAAATAGTCATATCTTGCAAGAGATCAAAGAGAACATACATAACATATAAGGCAATCGCTTTATAAATATAATCGATATACTTTTGATTTTTTCTATTGCCAAGGATATACTGAATCTTGGATATGAATCTGAAGCTTTATTTGATTAATTAATAATAAAAACATTGGATTTAAATGAATATAATTTATTACTATAAGTAAGAAATTAATCCTCAATTAAAAGGTCGTAAACAAAATTGCATTCAATTTATTGTTCGCTCAGTTTTCATCACATTTTTGTTCAAAGGATTGGAAATTCATTTAAATATTATAATAAATCATAACTTCAACTGATTTTTTGTGTTTAACTTTTGGACTATAGTTTTAATGAGAAATTTTGGCCGAAAAATAACAAATAAATAAAAAAATTTAAAAAAAATGTTTAATAATTTATAAACGAAACTAAAAACTCATTTCACGAAACCCTTATTAGCGCTAATTTTTTTCCGAAATCTATTAAATTTTTTTTTTTGGTGAGAAATAATGAAATTTTATCCGTTTCTCAAAACAATACTATGTTTTGCAAACACGTTAATAGTCTTAACTCACGGTTTAATTTTAATGGTATTTAAATCAGGAGAGAAATACTTGACTTTAATGGTCTTTGAATTGAAAGTTATTATTATTTCGGAAGAAATAAAAAAATTATTAAAAACAAGTCAGGGCTGAGTCTTATTAAATATTATGTACTATTATTAACCATATATTCTGTTCAATATATGGTGTTCTCCGGAATTTAAAATAGAATTCTCTGTGATATATGACTACACCTATAAATAAAAGTTCTATAATTAACGAATTAAAACTAATTCAATGATAAATTATTTTTTATATCCAATTACTTATTCAGTATTTCAGACCATAGTTTCGATGGTTTTCATGGAAAGAATAAAAAATGCGAACTCAGAGTCGATGTTTAATCACTTAAACCCCCGATGTTTTGATTGATTATAATTTATTCGGTTATTTCCTGTTATCTATTCACAGATAATCTGATTATCTTTGAGTTCCGTTGAAAAAAGTCTCCCGAAATGTTTACAAATAAGTTTTTGTCGCGAATTTAATGATCTATAACTTACATGAGTATCGAGGTCTTTCTTATCGGTTTTGATGGATTCTTTATGTGTTGTATTGGTTTTTGGGCTAATTTTTGAAATTCTTTGTCCAAATTCTTCTTCAGAATTGGCAAAACAAATGCCTTTTGAAAAAAAAGAAATGATAAGACATTTATAAGAAATATAATAAAGGCTTAACTTCTTATGAAAGCGAAGGAAATCATAAGTTTAACTAAATTTATGCTAAATTTTATGATAAATTTCTTTCAAAAAATAGATATTATTTAATAAAATTATTTAAATTTAAGAAAAATTATTAAAAAACTTACAAATTATCATAAAAACGGCGATGACTTTCATTTTGAAGAACTATTTTGTTTGAATAATAACATGAGTTTCACAAATGAGTAGTTTTTAAATGTTTTGTAATAAAAATTATAATAAGAAATAATTGAAAAGCAATATAACAGAGAAAAGAAGTGCTCGAAAGCAATGATTCGGTTATCTTTCAACTGACTCTTTCTCTTCAGAAGTCAATCACTTGTTTTCAATTTTATTGCTAACAAACGGATAAAATACTTTTCATAAAATATTGTAATTATAACGGAGAGAACAATTCACAAGATTATAGTTCATAGTTAACTCGTTTATGGTAAGACATTAACTAAAGGCATAGAGAGAGTGAAAATGCATTTTAATAAAACGAATTGTTATTCTCAATTCACTTTTCATAGTAGACACTCCCAACTGAGTAATAATAACCGATATTTCGTTATTAGCTTAAGATATGAATGCATTGGACTCAAGTCTTACCCCCACTTTGAATACGAGTTTCTTTTTTATTGCAAATACTCTACAAAATAGTTAAAACTTGAAATAAAAAAAAGAGTGCAAATGTGGAGCACTTTTTTGCCGTTTGTTTCGCCTTTTCTTCTTATTTGCCTTTGAAAATACCTTTCTCTCTCTCTCTCTCTCTCTCTCT
>JAQIXI010001513.1:0-13351 GCA_034700165.1 Galumnidae sp. Gr-Ori-00277 | reverse complement strand
ACGGAAAAGTGATTTGAAAATTTGAATATGAGGTCAGCGCTCATTGGCTCTGAGTGGGAGACCTCTGATGGGCGACAATTGTATTACTAATAATAATAATAATAATACTAATAAATAGTAAATTACTTAATTTTATTGATAAATAAGTCAATAAAAAAGTTTATTTCAAATATAAGGGTAATACCTCATGATTGGCCATCCCTGGTTAATTTATTTTTTATCTGAAATATTAATTTAAAAGAACTGTAATCTTTATTTAAAAATTGAATTTAATTAATCAAAAAACATTTTTTTATTTTATTGGTAGGTTTCAAGGGACACTTTTGAGAAAAACATTTTAAAGGATATAAATTATATTTCCATGGAAATCAATATTTTTTACAAAAATATTTACATTCCTTCAATTTAAGATCCTTCAAGTTACGATCCGTTTTTATTGACCCTACTAATAATAACTCTAATAGTTTAAGAGAGACAAAATAATTTGTCAACATTTTTACTTATTTTATTAGAACTATGGAATTTCAAAAAAGAGCATGGTGATATTAAAATCCCTTTAGATTCTTAATCTACAATAATGAATAAATAATTTAGTTTGAAATAATTTAAATTTGTTTTGAAAATTCCAACTATAACCTAGCCAAAAACTGTATGCCAATTTTTAAAATTATTCTCACATATTTCCATGAACATTGTACAACAAAGAAATTTATTTATAAAAGTTAAAATTATTAATAAAATACCATTAATTGTTTGAAACAAATGATTCTTAAATATGACATTTACTTTTGATAATTAATTTATAAAATATATAAGAGCTTTAAAATTTCCCCAAAATTAAAAAATTTTATAATTTGATAGAATTAAGTTTATTTTAATGTTTGAGTTACAGTTTAATCATTAAATATTTTCATTTTTTCACTAGACTTACAAATTATAACAAAGTTAAAATCAATTGTTATCAAATTTGTTTATTAATCCCTGACATGTTTGGAACACATTATTTAACAAGATAAAAGTGAAATTTATAAATAAGTCATATTTTATATTTTAAATATACATTACAAAATAAAAGCTTATTTTTTAATTAAAGTGAAAAATAAGCTAATTTAGTTAAAAAGAGCCTTTCTCTTCGGTCATAAATTATAAATAACTTTTAACATGGTAATTTAACTCGAAAAATTTTATTAGTATCAGTTTTTATTGAATTTCCGAAAAATTCATTATTATTAAAGACCACAATATTTAATAAATTGAAATGTTTTTCACCTCATCTTTTAAGTTAAATCAATTTTCAATTAATTGTTTGTACAAAATTTATTAAAAAATCATTTTAAAAACATTATAATTATATTATCAATTTATTTAATATGTTTTTATCAAAGGAAATTATATTTTTTATCGAATTTAATTATTTCATTAAATTTTAAGTTTTATTTTTAAAAATTGTTTAAGTTAAAAATTAATGAAAATTATTAAATTAACGTTGGGTTTGTTCATTCGAAGGTTTGAATTGATTCAAATTTATAGCTTCAGTTACTAAAGGAGAGCTATACCCATATTCATTTTCTGAACGTATTTCAAAAATGTATATCTTAGAGTAATCAATATTTTCTACCACAAATTCACTGATATTTCTTTTAGGAAAACGGGGATCTTTGTAAATTCAGATGTAATATTTGCTTCTTTATACCTCAACGCATATCTGGTGATATCTGTAGTAGTATTAACAGGCTCTAGCCATTTTACTGTAATTGAGTTATGATTTAGTGGATGGACATATATTGGCCCTCTGGGGCATTCAGGTTGCGCCAGTACCACTAGTCCAATAGTAAAGTTAGTACTTTCTAACTGATCTTTGATTATTATTTCATAAAATCCTTCTATCACTTTATTAACTTTGTCAATATGAATTTTGGTTTCTCTTAAACTGTTCGTTATACAAGCTTCTTTAATACATTCAATAGGTTCGCCATTAAACCGCCAAATGATTTCGGGATTTGTTTTTGACACAAACAGAACTTTCAAATGAAATGGTTGTCCTTGAACTATTTGATAATATTTTCTGCTCAAAACTATTCCCGGACAACTAATATTTTTCTCGCATGAGTTTTCAGAAGTTTTTTTTGTTCAATTACTTTCGAAGGGTTTATTACTTCAAATTTAAAAGGATCTGATTCTCCAATAATGTTTATGGCTTTAATTTGAAAGTCATAAGAATTTTCTTTAAGGTTTGCCAGCTGAACTTTTGTAGTTTTGGTTATATTATTTAGAGATCAATTTTGAAGACCAGATACGCGGCTTTGAACGAGGTAACTAAGGATTGGTTTACCTCCACTAACAATTGGGTAAGACCATTCAATTGAAAGGTCGTTTTCTTCCTTTATTACAGGAGGGCCTTTAGGAGGTTCGGATGGACTACAGAATTCAATAAATATCTGTTTCTTTTTTTGGCCAATTTGATTTTGGGCACTGATTTCATAAAATCCAGTGTCAGTTCTTATTGGGTTTTCAAAACAAATAATTATTTTTTTGCAATTTTCGGAGTGAATGATTTTGAGACTTCACTGGATTGGCACTTGTCCTGTTATACTAAATTCCAACTGAAAAGCTTTTCCAATTGTAGCAACAATTTTATCAGTTGGTACTTGAATAATAGGTTTGAGATGTTTGGTGAAAATTAATTTTAAATTAGAAGGAAATGCTGATTTATATTCAGCAAATGCATTTCTGTTGGCCACATACTGAGCTCTTGTCCTTATCGGGTAAAGCAAAGGAGAAATTAAGGTGTTTACAATATTTATTGCATTTAATTGTGGTCGAATTGGAAATTGTGGTCTCCAAATAACGGGACTATTTGATTCAATTTTAATTAAAGTGTTTGGTTCTTGTGGTTTGTCTGTATTATTATTCAAGTTCTTCTCATTTGCATTGATATTTATGCTTACCAAACATGGTAAGCATATATCCTTTTGAATTTTCGTTAATTGTTTTGAAATACAAATATTAATGTTGTGTTGTGTAATTATAATTTGAAACCCTGACCTTTGTTCTGTTGATTCTGGAGGTTTGAGGTCTATTCTGTTGCCTTCGTTGCTTGATGCTTCATATAGTGGGGCTTCATGAAGATCAGTTGATTCACTTAAATTTTGGTTTGAATAAATTTGTTATATTTGTTCAATAATATCAGATTTTCTTCGAAATGGTATTCGGCCAAATTTTCTTACTTTACTTCTCAATTCACTTATGTTGAGTGATATCAGAAATTGCCGTTGGTTTGGAAGAGATTGCTTCCAGAAGTCTTCACAATCTAGTCTAGATTCTCTGTTTTGGACGAAATAAATCCACTTGTTGAGCTGGAGTTAGAGAAGTTACTCTCATTAACTCAGAGGTTAATTGTCTGGTTCGATGACAAGTCTCCATTTTTTAAGCACAGTTTCTTTGGAATTATTCATTATTATATTTAATATTGAAACACTTTTAATCACTAAACTTTTAATTTCACTGTATGTATTTAGCACAATGTTAACTTTCTCTTTAAACTCAAAACGACTAATGTCGCACAACTTATGATTTCGTATGTGCATCAGTTGTCACTTTCTATTTTAAGTCAAGTGTTCTGTTCATCACCAAATTTGGTGAGTATCACTATTTCCTGCGCATTAGCATTAAACTATTTAAAAGTATTCTTTTTGTTGCCAAATATTAATGCTATATTTAGACCATATTTTTAGTTAATTTAACAATTGTTTATTCATTTTTTTTTTGTTAAATTGTTGTTAATTTGTGAAACATCGAAATATTGTATGGATATATTATTTCTGGTATTTAATATAAACTTAGAATTTTATGTGTTTCGAAATGTGTTTAAAATAAATTAATTTTCATAAAACCGCCGGGGCAAAAATTATAATTTTTGTGTTATTGTTAACTAGGTAAATGTTTTAATATAACTCTTAAATAATTTCATTTAACTATTTATAATTATCGAGATATTAGACAATATATTTATGTGTATTGGTTTCAACAGAAACTTTGAATTAAGTTATTTACGTTTCGAAGTGGGTTTAAAATAAATTAATTTTCATGAAAACGACTGGGGCAAAAATTCTAGTTTTTGTATTATTATTAACTAGGTAAATGTAATATTACTTGTAAATAATTTCATTTAATTACTTATAATTATCGAGATATTAAACATTATATTTTAGTGTATTGGTTTTCAATAGGAACTTTGAATTAAGTTTATGTGTTTCGAAGTGTGTTTGGAATAAATTAATTTTCATGAAAACGGCTGGGGCAAAAATTCTAGTTTTTGTATTATTGTAAACTAGGTAAATGTATTAATACAACTCTTAAATAATTTCATTTAATTATTTATAATTATCGAGATATTAGACAATATATTTATGTTTATTGGATATTTCGGGGGCCTCCATCATATTTAGAAATTAATTACTTTGAGACCAATTTCGTGGCTACATGTTTTTAAAAATAATTGATAAATTAATTTAAAACTCATAATAATTTTTTAATAGATTAATGGATAAGTGAACCTTAATACCAATATCCGTGTAAAAAAAGATATTTTTTGCTAATTTTTCCTTTAAAAGAGGTAATTTGCCAATTATTGGGGTGGTTCTGGTAACCCCTCTTTTGGCCATTTCTGTATAATATTTTAAAAGTTAAATAATTTTTTTAACTTTATATTTTATTTGTATTAATTTTTTAATTTAAAATTATTTATTTTAATAGTAATTTTAATAGAAATTATTTGTAATTATAAATTATTAATTTTATTATTGTTTATTAAATTAGCATGCTACTAATTTTTATCTTTAATAGCTAAAATAATTTTAAATTTTAAACTAACACTTTTTTTCAAACATTATTTTTCAGTGTATATTTTTGAATTGTCTTCATTCATTTGTGCCGACATTTTGTCTTAAAATTATTGTCAATTTCTTCCAAAATTTTACAGGGAAAATTGAAATTTTTATCTAAATATTTTCATTAATATTGTCTTCAATTATTTCAATAAAAATATTTCATATATTCATTAATTTCTACCAATAAAATTAATACTAACTTTAAATAAAGATGTCACCCAAAACAAAAAAACCGACAAAACAGCAAAATTTGACAAATAAGAAAATTGATCGAAATCATCACAAAACAAGCGTAAGTGTATTCTTTACTTGTTTTATACTTTTAGTGACGTCATTTATTCATTTTCAGCGTGAATTGAAGAATTTGCTCGCTTTTACAAATTATTCTTTAGTTGGACGAATTACTCCAAATATTTCAGGTCAGGTAATAGAAGGGGGGGAAAGTGCGGACAGGGGAGTTGTTTCCCAGAGGGGAGGTAAAATTAAGCGGGTTAGGTCTCATATGCTAAGAGAAGGGGGTTTAAATCCAGAGGGTGGTTTATTTCAACCATCATTTAGTGGTTTAATTCAGAGAAGGGAGTCAGAAAATGCAGATTCAGAATCTTGTGTTCCACCGACAAGTTCCAATGAGGAACCTCCAAGGTCAACAACAAACCTTATAGTTACACATGTTCAAGAGGATTAGGAGGAAAATGATTAAATTATTGATGAAACGGCTGAAGAAATAGTTAGAACTACTGAAGTATCTAATGGACCCGATGAAGAAGGGTACTTCCAAATAGGTGGCGAAGTTATTGGTTTCCAGAATTTTGAATTATTGGCAATTTTAAATCATGATCTTAACGAGGAAGACGAGGAAGAAGTTTATCATACAGTTGTTTGGAAGAATAGCCTTAGGAATCCGACAACTTTAGATCGAATTGATGACAAAGACAAATGGGACATAATTTTGGATAGAAACTCTTGCAAAGCCCTACTGAATTTCTATTAGAGGAATTATAGAAACTTAACTCCAAAACAGTTGTTTACCGCACAGTTAAAATGGTGGAAACGACGTAAAATTGGCCTTTTAATTTTAATAAATTATAATTAAGAAGTTAATAAGTATTAAAGTAGTTTTAATCATTATTTCATGATTAAAATTTCACTTATTGATCAAGTTAAAATAATAAAATACTTTTTGGGAAATATAATAAAATCTGTAATTAATGATATTTTTTAAATTAAGAAGCCCCTCTGCTTCTAAAAGTACCAGCTGGCACCCGGGATTTTTCAATACATTTTCGGAGTAATACACCCAATGGAAATATCTAACTACCCCATGTTGATTAGGTGTAACTAAAAAACGGCTTGATCAATTTTAATTCTGTAAAAAACAAAATAAATAAAAACTCCCCAGTTTTGTTATCCAAATTCAAATTTTTAAAAATTAAGCAAGGTTAGAATATAAAATGAATTTTATTAAAATTTTAGAATTTTTTTTAAAAAATAAACATTACCATGCTAAAACAAGTTACTCTGGGTGATTTATTAGTTTAATTTTCTAGAAGAGGATGTAAATTTTGCATTGACATTAAGATGATTAAAATAGGTTAATAAATAAAAGAGTTGTGTTTATTTGAGTATTACAATTTTAAACGCTAAATTTTCTAATTATATGAAATCCAATATTTTACTAATTTTTCATAAGAAGATATTAACTAGAATAACTTTGTTACTGGTTATCTTTTGATCAAAACACTGATAGGACTACCAAAACGCATTAAATGTAGAATGGTAATTCCTATTATTTCGTAAAAAATACCAAAATTTCAACAAAATTTCAACAAATTTCGTTTTGTATTTTAACTATGCTTAATATTTAAAAAATTATTATTGGTTAATAAAACTGGGGAGTTTTTATTTATTATGTTTTTTACCGCAATAAAATTGATCAAGCCGTTTTTGAGATATACGTTGTCAAAGTGGGGTAGTTATATAGTTCCATTGGGTGTATGTAGTATATGTATTTGTTTTTCACCCACACAACCGCCCGCCCGCCCACCCGCCCACCCGCCTTAAAACTGTTCAGATCAATTATGAATTGAACAGATGGATTTGATTATCACAGATAACATCTATTAATTAAGATAAAAATTAAAATTAGCAAAAATAATAAAATTGTAGTTAATTAGATTGAAACAAAATTTTAAAACTCACATTTAAAAAAAATTTCAACTATTTATTGATTTGACTACTAGATTTTGAAGAAAAATAATCGTAGGAAGGAAATCAAACTTTTAGTTTGAGATAAAATTCATAAATTAATAAGATTTCAAGAATTTTTTTACAGTTTATAATAAAGAAAATTTCATTTAAATTTCAAAATATATTTGTCTTAATGTTTTAAATCATAAATTTTCTATTTCTCGGATAGTATTCCCGAAAATAATATTATATAGCGAAATGAAAATATTCTTAAGTAAACCTTTAATAAAAAGTGCTGAAAATGATTCATCATGATCATTCTTAGAAAAGATTTTATTAATTAAAATATTATAAAATAATTTTTAAAACTGTAATTTATTTTTTCAGAAATATAAAATATATATTGATTACTTTAATTTTATTCTTTTGGAATAATTCAAAGAATTTTACTTAAATTTTTGTATAAAGACTTTCAATTCATTACCATTTGATGTTAGAAATAACGATAAATTTTATAGTTTTTTAAACCATTTATAAATGAATGTAATTTTGGTTAAAACGCCTTATGTAATCATTTCTTTATTTGCTAAATAAATCATCATCATCATTATTATTTTTAAAGTTTAAATAGTTTATAGAAAATATAGAAAACTTATGAAATTTTTGAGAACAACAGTCTTTGATCGCCAATTTTGCTAAACATTTTATTCTGAGAATAATAGATTGCTAAAATTGTTTAATCTACAGTTTTTATTAATTTTATAATAATATGCAATCAGTTATTTTATTTCTAATTTAAATATTTTTAATTTGTTTAAATTTTGATAAATAATTTTTAAATGTTTTATATAAAATATTATTTGGGAATTCATTCAGTTATTAGAAATTTTGAAATTTGATATTAAAAAGTTAATTTCAATGTTTTAGTTACAGTTTTTATAAGATTAAATGCTTTTCATTTTTCACTCGAATTACAAATTGATTCAATGGATGACTCATCAATAAATAGTTGCAATTCTTGTAATTCGAGTGAAAAATGAAAAGCATTTAATCTTATAAATTGCAACTATTTATTGATTTAATTATTAGAGTTAAAAAATACTGTCCGAATAGATAGTCATCCATTGAATCAATTTGTGATAAAATTTATGAATTAATAGAATTTCAAAAATTTTATTAGCGTTTATAATAAATTAATATTTCATTTAAAACAAATTTATTTTGCAATTATAATTAAGATTGCGATTTGAAGGGAGTAATCTCAAAAAGTATATTATAGTTCATTGTAATACACAAGACTTTGAATAAAATAAATTTTCTTAATTATTCAAATGATTTGTTTTATTAAAATAAATGCCTATTTTAGAGCCTATTGTCTATTTTAAGAACCTGTTATAGGGCCTATTTTTCTATTATAAATGCCTTTTTATATAAACTTTATAAATTACTAAAGGTATTTAGTACAATTTAAGGAACAATAAAATCATTTTAAAGTAACACTAGCTAGAAATTAAAATGTTTCAATTCTAATGTTTTATCAATTATATTTTATAAAGTCACTAAACTTTATATTTTGGAATAATAAATTATTAAGTATGTTTTGTTTTCATATTTTGAAAACTGTAATTTTTAGTAAAATATTAATTTAATTAATCAATAATCAATTTTCTTTTTATTTTGGGGTATTTACCAAATAATAATTAAATTGAATTAATTAAGTAAAATCAATTGTAAAATCATTTTAAAAGATAATATAATACAATATTAATATTTTTTAATAAAGATATTTAATTTTCTTAGATTCTTTTTGCAGAACTTTAATTGATAACATAAATACAATTTAATAATAAATCACTTAATAAATAATAAATTTCTTTTAGAAATAATATCGTTTTTAGTAAAATTTTTCGAAATGTCGTATTGGTCAAATAAGGTACTTTGAGATAAAATGCATAAATTAATAGATTTTCAAGAATTTTATTACAGTTGAAAATAAATAAAAGTTTCATTTAAAAACATTTAATGTTATAATGTTTTAACTCATAAAATGTTTTATTTTTCAGTTATTATTCCAATAAATATTATTCTATAAATATTGAAAGTTTTCTTGATAAATCTTTAATGTTAAAAAAATGATTAATCATGATCATTTTTAGAAAATGTTATAAATAAAATATTATAAAATAATTTTTAAAAACTGGAATCTATTTTTCCAAAAATCAAAATATATATCAATCATGTTAATTTTATACTTTTGGTAAATGTTGAGTTAAAGGAGTTTTTTTAATTTCCCAAGTGAATTCATGATTATAGCAGATATAATATATTAAGTCTTAATATATTTTACATATATTTATAAAATAATAAATTATTAAAAATAAAATGTGCAGGTTCATCATTCACTGATGTTGTTGACAGTCATTTTTATTTTGATTTCATCGGTGGCCGCTTTGCTATATGTGGGAACCTTTAACAATGTAATAACCTAATTAGGTAATGATTCTATGCGCAGAATATTTTTTGATATATTTCCCAGATTATTCTTTATAGAACTCATTGTATCTTCAACAGAAAGCATATTTATATTCCCAATCGTTTGTATTGGCCTCGACTCAACAGAATTCCTATTCTGTTCATTGATTATACTTTGATTTCTCTTTGAGGGCACATATTTTACTTTATATAGATTTTTTAACAAGAACCAAATTATAAATACAATAAATATTATATATTGATATAATACAATGATATAATAAACATTTTCTTGGCATCTTGATCATGTGGCTTATGATTAAATTTATATCTCAAGGTATTGATATAAATAGACATAATTTCTCCAAGAACAATTCTTTAAATAAAATTATTATTAATAAACAGTTACTTTAATAAAAAGTTGTCCACAAAATACTTCTATTATTAATAAATTATTATTCAATTGCTATAAAAGCATTTGAAATAAACTGGTTTTGTTTTACAATAATCTAAGGTCAGACACGTTTTATTGCTATTCCGGTATGGCTTTAGAAATCAAAAGTCTTTCCGTCTACAACACTGACGTATGGGTGAGCCAAAGGTATTATGTCAGGTGTGGCCAACAAGTGTTTCAATTTATATTTGTAGTTAATCTTAATATATACACCTAACACGGATATAGGTGGGAATACTTCTTAAATTGGCGGCCCATTTTACCTAGCTTATAGTGGGAATTTTTAAGTAAAATTTATATCACTTATTCTTTATTATTTCTATTTTATAGATATATAAAAATATTCAAAATCACCTTGTTATTTTTTAAGATTTAGTGATTTTTGTAAGGAATGCCAAAAAAATTACAAATGACCTTGTGACTTTTATACAAATTGAGATATTTGAAAAATTCCAAAATTTTATTGTGTATACTTGTAAATAGAAAATAGTAGTTTCTGGGTTTTGCCTTGGAGCTAATAATTTTTGCATTATCATTTAAAATGTTCAATTTTGTATGCTTTACTAAAATATTCATTGCTAAAAAAATAAACAAGCTAATTCAATTTGGTTTAATGAAAAGTTAACTAGATATATTAAGCTAAAAACTAATTTTAGGGTTTAGAAAAATATGCTTGTTGAAATAAATGATAAGCCAAAACTCTTAAAATTTGCTAAAATAGTATGCAATTTAAAGGAATTATTCCCAACTTTTTCCGTGTTGGGTGTATAACATATACTTTATATAATATAATTATAAAGAAATTGTACTGAATCTGAGTTAATGTTAAATATTGAGTACATTTTCTTAATATAAAGCCTCCACTAAAGTATTATTTATGTAAATTAAATTTAACTACAAATATAAAAAGAATCACATTTTGTAATATTCTTTGGTGACATAAAAAATTTAATGTTTTGAGCCTGGGCCAATATATTTTATTATAACTTTAGTAATATTTTCTCATAAGAAAATTTAAATAATATTAAAGCAATGAGTCTACATTTGATTAGTATTTTATTGCTTTTTAAAAGAGAATTGCATAAATTAATGAAATAAATAGTATTTGCAATAATTATGTAACTTTTTTTGTCAAACATTTATCTGGGTACATGTTAAAACTATTTAAAATATTATTTGATGCACAGATAAAACTTAATGAGTTTAAAGTTTTAATTTGAAATCAAAATTGTTTTTAAAGGAAATATTTTATTAGTTTTCAACTGTAATTAAATTTTTGATATTCTTTTAAATTATGCACTTTATCTTAAATTTTATATTGGGCATTTAGAAAACTTTTTTATTGAAAAACATGGTTAACATTTTATAAGCTTCAAAATAAACAAACCATAATTTATTACACCAAGAATATATTTATTAATATAAATGAAAACAATATCTAAAACCTTAAATAATAAAAACATTTATAGAACTCTGGTTTATAACATTTAATCTTTTAACAGAATAGACAACAATTATCGAAACCATTGAAAATAAAACAAATAAAGAAACTAAATCCGAATTTATATAATTATTTATCTTGTAATTTTTATTATAAATTTCACTTGGATAATCTTATTGATTATAATTATAAAGGTTTGAGAGAATATTATTATTCTTAATAAACTTTTCACAATTCTTTATTAACGTGGAAAGTTCGGTACAAAAATTACATTTTGTTATAATATTTTTATTATAATTTTTGTATAATTCATAGGTTTCGAATAGTATTTGAGGACAATTAATAGAATATTCAAATGGCAATAAATAGATGTCATTCACTGGAATAGAAGGACAACGCCTTTCATCAGATAAGCCACAAATTTCATTTATCTCATCCAATAATTTATTAATAATATTATAATTTTCTTTTGAATTTGAAGATGTTTTAATTAAAACACTTTTGTTAATAAGATTACAAAAATAAATAAGCTGAATCGCAACAAGAATTTATTGTAAATGGAAAACATTTGAAACGTAAGTTTCTTAAGTATTATTATCAGATTGTTATTAAATGTTTTGCTCTTAAAACCAATTACTTATAATGAATTTTAGTTGAATATTAATCGATAAAAATTGTTAAGGATTAAATTTAATTTCAATTATTTCAAAATACAAATAAAATAAAAAACAAATAAAATATTTAAATATTACAACGTTAAGGTAAAGGAGCGGTTGTAAACTTTGTGAGCACTCGCTTGGCGTTAGGTGATTTGCTTGAATATTTGATAACTCGCTTGGCATTAGTTAACTCGCTTTGCAATTAGGCTACTCGCTTGGCATTAAGTTATAATTCTTGCTCTTAATTGTTAGTAATTAGTTAGACCTATACTACCTGTTGTTCGGCTCCGCCTCAGCTTCAGGAGGAGCTCCAGCTCCAGCTTTAGGTTCCGAACGGGTGTTTTCGGCGGTTGATTGAAGTCTTCGATTAGTTATTAAATAATACACAATTTATAGGAAAAGAAAGGTTTTATTGAGAGAAAAGCTTAAGTTAGATACAGTCACAATCGGACTTAACACATAACAAAGGCTTCGTTTGATACAACAATAGGTTATTTGCTCTGACTCTGACCTGAGCTCTCAAATAAAGAACATAAGACAAACTCTTAGACTCGACTCAGGATATAAAATAAGATAAGAAGAAGAGAAAGATCTCCTCGTCTCCTCTGAAACCATTGCATATATACTTAAGTTTGGGTAAGGCGGAGCTTTTGGGTTAACCAATAGGGAGACGCTTTACAGGCAATGCTTGCATAATACCGTAATATTTAGAAAACTGTAAATACAACATTGAAATAAATTTATATTTGTCATTCTTTTAAAAATTGAAGTAATGGTCTAGAACAAACTCCTCTATTTTTTCTATTTAAATAATTTGTAAATTAGAAATAATTAATAAATTATTAAAAATTTAATAAGAAATATTTATTAAAAAGGTTTTTTTACTATGGCCAAATTAAATAGAAAAAAATTTAAAACTTTAATTGATTTTATAAAAAAAATTTTAATCAAAGTTTTAATATCCATATATTATCGTAACTTGAACATATCATATTTTATCAAATTATATAATATATTATCATATTTATCTTAAAATTTATATTTTATTATTAAAAGCTGTAAATACATAACTAAAATAAGTTTAACCTAGATAATTCGAAAATTATTTAAATTAATGAATTTGAATCACTGATTTTAATTATTTTTTCAAAATGAATACTATAATTACAAACTTACCGTATTCCCCCGCCTCAGCCGGCATGCCGGTATATAGTGAGTTTGGGGATACTGCCGGTATACTTCGGATATA
>JAQIXI010001512.1:0-13352 GCA_034700165.1 Galumnidae sp. Gr-Ori-00277 | reverse complement strand
AGATTGCCATATAGAATTTAACCATGGTATTCATTTTATCAAATTCCATGAGCCTTTCCGAAATGTTACCTGGTGAGTCCCTATTCACTCCCTATACTAACCCATTATAAAAATATTCCCTAAACTGAACACCTCTTTATTCTGAACACAGAATTTTAGTCCGAATAGCATTGACAACACCTCTCTATAGTCAACAAAATGTTTTAATTATACTCTATTTTAAACTAAATTTTAAAAATATCGGTCTTTACTTTAAAACTAAATATAATTCTGAATTAAACTTTGATTTAGTTATTAAAAAGTTAAATGAAATCGAGTTTTCTTTTTTAAAGAAACGCCAAAAATGTTTTTATATTCAACTAAACCAGTGATCGCCAAAGAATCAGATTTTGAATCAAAGTTGTGGGTATTCTATGAAACATAAGCAAGCACAATAAAACTATTCATAAACAATATTATTTGAATGAGTAAAGAGTTTTTAACTTATATTTTGATTAATCAATTTGTAAACAAAACGACGCAATAAATTCACAGAAAAAGGGTTCAATTTTATTTTGTAAAATGTACTAGTTAATTTGAATCTAACTATTGGTCAATACACATACATGGTCATTACATCCAATGATTGCAAGCATATATTCCCACCCCTGTGATTCTTAATAAACTTGTTCAATTTTAGGAAAATTAAAGTTAAATAATTAAATATAAATTTTTTTTAAGTATTTATTAAATTATTAATTATTAGTTAACTATAAGTGAATTTAATTATAATAATAATAATAAATTATAGGGTCTAAATTAAAAATTAGTTTGATCAAATGATCAAGCTCAAATTTGAAAAGCGTTACCCTTTAAAATCAAAATTTAAAGAATAATATAATTATTATAATAAATATATTTAAAGTAAAGTCAATGGTTGTTATGTCCACTACTTTTCATTTATGACTAGAATTTTGAATTTATTTAATTTAAAATTGTGTTTAAAATAATTGAAAATTGCAATCAATTTATGCCAATTTGTGCGACACTTCTATTTGAATGCAAAAGTGGGCGACACTATCACTCAAATCAAAACACTTTTCCTTTTATACAATTTATTCTGGATTTGATTTGAACACAATATTTAAAATTTACTAAATTTGTGTCAATTTTATAAAATCGATTATTGAAACAAAAGTTATAATAATTGATATAATTTTAATTTAATTTTTAGAGAAAAATTCATATAAATGTTATGACGATATATTTGATCTAGTAACTATTGATGTTACCTATTATCAGTAATTTATCTTGCTGAAAATGTTTTGGGCGTAGATTCTAGTTCATTCAACAATTATTGTTACAAAGGATTCATATAAAATGAGTGGAAAGGCTTTTCATCCGAACTCAAGCGGTCAGACCTCTCAGGCCAGACATTTATATTCGGAATCAAAGGCCAGACTCTGTGAACGAATCGGTGCTAATATTCAGAGCATGGGTTCGGGTCTGTTGTCTGTCATTCAATAGTTTGACAATTGATATGAAATTTGTTGATTACAGTTATGCGACAAATAGTTGCTGGATCCAAAACCGCTGACGTAAATAACAAATCAATTATTTATTTTCTAAATATTTTCTATTTTAGACGATTCGCTACACCTCTAAGAGTTTGGCCGCAAATGAGAACACTATTGAAAGCACGGCTGCGGTTAATATAAACTAAAAAAGTGATATATTTTTAATTATCTTCTTTTAAATGAACAGAACGTCAAGAAATTGGAGATTTCGAGCAAACAGTTCCAAATGCAGTCAGTTTTCTCTTTATTTGCAATAAATATATAATTTCTAATAATATTTCAATTAATAGATTAGAGGACATAAATAAGAGGTAAACGTTTGTCGAATAAAATGTTCTTTAATTCTCTTTTAATCTCTGAAAAGTTGTCAAAAGATTAGAGAAGTCGTCGAAAGAATCAATTGATTGGAAGAATTGAAATACAATTTTCGGAAATACATTCCATTTATTTTAAAATTGGAATAATTGAGCGAAAAATGATTTAATAAAAAAACACTTTTGATATAAAATAAAAAATATATGAATATAATTACTGAAAGAGAAATACGTTTGAAAACAACTTTTCATCGAATAAAACATATATTAATCGAAACTCTAAAAAATATTTGACGAAAACTTTTATTATGAAAATTAATATTAAATTTGAATATTTCCTAAACTATGAGTCGTTTCACTAATAAAACCTTTTTCTGGAGTTTTGCTGATTCTTTTGGAAGACCATAAAACAGACGACACCACAAACAATAACTCCAATTATGGCACATAATATTAGAAGAAAAGTTTTAAAGCCAGACATCGGTGGCGGCGGGTCTGGTGTGTGATCTCGAGGGGGAGCGAACAAAGAAGCGGACGGAATAATCTTCGATCGGTCTTCGAGTGGATTACTATTCGAACTCAACGGTAATTCATAGGTCTTTATTGAGATCACGTCGTGATTATCGCTGAGGTCTCCGGTGGCGGCCGTCACTCCAAAGTAATAACCGGTGGGAAGTCTGACCCCTTTAGTGCTGAAACATTCTTTCCATTCATTAGTTCCTTCAATATTCGTACTGACAGTTAAGACGTCGTTTTCATAAGTGATGGACAGATAAGTCTCATATTCTGAACCTCTGAATTTACTCTCACATCCGGCCATCTCTGCGTGAGTGCCGTCTCTGTCGTGATCGTAATGAATAGTTCCATTATTGACCATCGCTGAGATATAGGGATGTGAGTGAGTGTGTACTCCATTCTGATTGGCGTAAGTGTCTAAAAATATACCCAAACCAACGAAATAATCTCCGTTTCCAAACACATCACCTAAAGTTCAAAAACAATTTTATGGTTTAATACAAACAATAAGTTTCAGTGAATACCGGGTCGTAACGGATCTCTGATATACCAAAAGGCCATTCCATCGCCGAACAGATCCTTTCCGTGTCCGCTAACTTTGAAATGTATTTGAATTTCCCAATTACTGAAACTAAAGGGCTGTTCATATATTCATTAAATTCATTGTTTTCAGAGTGAAATGGATTACAATTTTATTCCAAATGCCTCCCAAACGGCTTTGTTGGTCGGGGGTCAGCCTTATAAAACTGGTCGTAACCATTGTACTCCCGAAGAAATCCCAATTGGGAATTGTCATACCCGTCCCTTTCATACAAATTCAATGCTTTTTTATTCAAATATTGGATAAAAAACATTTTGAAGGAAATAATTTTTTTTCTAAACTAATAGTAAAGCAATAAAAGTAATAAAAGTAACGAAAGTAATAACGAGGAAATTTTCTCGAAAATTATTTGAATTTCTATTATTTCTGTCAAAACTTTTAAAAACGATTGAATTTTATTCAAAAATTACTTTCTTTTGCATCAAATCGTTGAGAGTTATAACGTTAACATAAAAGTGTTATTAAAAAAAAAGTGTTTTAAAAATAATTATTAGTTTAGTATTGGATTACATGAGAGAGACGTGTATTCACTAAAACATTAATTTTAATCTGATTTCAAGAATTGATTATTATTTTCAATAAAAGTATTGTTTATTAGGCATTAAATATCCTTAACTCAATTCTCACTAAAACTGATTAAATGCAAAGTTTAAACTAATTTCAATGACTTCAATAGAAAGTGTTGAGTCAATTAATAATTTAGTAAATAATAGAAATATAATAATAAAAATCTATTTAAGAAACTAACCCTGATATGGTTTGACCAGTGAGTGCTCTTTTTTCGCATAAATCCCTTTCGATTCCCATTCCGTTGAATAAACCGATGAAAACAAAGTGAGGAAAACAATGAAAAAGTTATTAATTATTTGATTGATTTGATTGAAATTATAAATAAATTTCATTTTTAAGAGTTGTGTTAAGAGTTGTGACGAATCGCCGCTAAAATCAAGTGTTTGTCTATTCGTCTGTTCCCTACAACACAACACAATTAACTATTCAAACCATTCAAATACAACGTAACTTTTCGTTTCAAAATATAGTTCCCGTTTGATGTCATTTCATTAGTTTTATATAATATATTTATTGGTTCCGCTTTTATTAAATGAATTAACATTTAAACCAAAAGTATTGAAATGACTGAAATACTATTATTCGGTGTCATTGACATCATTGAAGTGACATCGAATCAAACAGTTATGGTTAGGTTTGTGCTAATCCTTGCCTTTGATGTCCTGTTATTAATGATTTAAGAGTTTGTGAATATTCTTATTGAGAAAAGGGTGGACTCACTTTTTAACACAATTTAAAAGTTGTTTACAAATGATTTGACACAAAACAGAGTTATGGAACAAAACTCTTCTCTCAATGAATTAAAGCGTCGTTTTGTCCGAAATTCAAACAAAAATGACTTCAAATACGAGAAATTAAATGAAATAAACGATAAAACAAATGAAGAGGTATTTACAGTTTAACACAAAATTAATTAAGACTTCAGTGACTTTTGTCTCAAATTTGTTTAGTATTGGAGTCGTGAGAATCAGATTCCGTGGAGAGCCATATGTTTAGCCCTTTTCCTTTTGGTCGGAGGTTTCGCTCTAATAGTGTTATCCCTCTTAATATTAATCGGTTTTATCGAAACAATGCAAACAACGGAACAACTCTTTGTTTTAATATTTTTGGGTTCCCTTATGTTTATCCCTGGCTTTTATCACATGAGAATCGCTGTCTTCGCTTACTTTCGATACGAAGGCTTTACTTTTGATAGTATTCCAGACTTCAATTAATCGGGTCTTCATTTCTTCCCTTTTTTATAGAATAATTTGTTTGAATGTGTGGTAAGTCTTAAGTCTAGTCATTCGTTAGTTTTGTTATTCAACTCAAATGTTATTACAATTAGTTTCAATCGTTCACTAAATTTAAGATAAAGTTTTGCCACAAATATCTTAAATCAAAAAACATATAAAAGCCTTAAATTTTCACAAATTTATATAAAATGAGAAAAGTTTTAATCGAAAGCATTGAATACTTTTCGACATTTCATAAGAAAGCTTTGAATACAAATATTTATTATTTTTTAATTTTACAAAATTTTGAAGAAAATCATTGATTAAAATAATTATAAAAACAATGAATATATGTTTTGGCACTGATTTCCGATTCCTCCGTTCATTAATTATTGAGGAAATCTATTTCCGCTTTAACACATTTACTGGTTCTGACGTCCAGAGCGCAGACCTATAAGTCATTGAAATTATAATAAATATTATGAATATTAATATTTGAGACAAACTTTGATTTCTGTGTCTCCGAAAATCATTTGCGTTTGTATTTCTCTCTTAAGGCCCGGAATATTATCTTGAATTGGATCCAAATCCAGATATAGAGTACCACATCTGTGAACGTCTTTATCAGTGATAAACTCAATGTCATCTCTTTCTGAACAATAGATATGAATTATACTACAGGTCTGGTTCTCATTGACCGGAGTATAGCTTCTGCTTATTGTTTCAAATAAACCAATTGATTGATCGCAGACAACAAATTTGTCGAAAATGTCTGCACACCATTCGATGCCATCTTTTATCGCCAGTTTCTGTAGCGGATGTTTTCCACGAATGAATTTGTTAAGAACTCCGACCCCATACGTAAGTCTGGCTCTTCTACAACTGATTATTGTGGGGTCGAGTCCATAGATTGTGGCCCCTCTAAGAATCGCTAAGTTTGGCGACTGAGGGATAATCACTTTGAGATGAGAGGAAAAGGCACTTCTGATGTGCGACTGAAGAATTTGTGACTCAGAAAAGCCTCCGACGAGGAAAAGATAAGAAACGCCATCAACTGATTTATTGGTCAACACATTCTTTATGTGAGAAATTATTTTTTGTGTGACCGGAAAAAACAGTCTTTGCATTTGAAACGGTTCTAATCGAAGCATTCCTAGTTTGTGACAATACGACACTTCCTTTATTTCTGGACATCTTTTTAATGCTGTTTCGACCTAAAAAACAAACGTTTAAATCAAATTCGAAACAATTTTTCATTTCTTACAGAAATTCCTTTACATTTCTTGAAAAAGTTTATAAAAGAAAATGGAAGTGAAATGTTTGATGTCGTCATTTGTGAGGGACTGGCGCTCCTCTTTCGGGCCTCAAAGGCTGCCATAAGATCTACATAACCGGCCGGACGTTTATTCCTAAAGTTATTCATAAAGTCGTCCCCAAAAATGTCTGCCAACAGTTTTTCAAAATTGGAGTCAACACCAATGGAGCCGTCGGGCCCTCCCATAGCTTTATATACTTCTTTAAGGGAACCTTCTTTGGTCTGAATTTGATGGCAGGTTATATCAACAGTACCTCCGCCCACATCCACAACAATATATTTGGTTCCTTTCAAAACATTCATTTTTTAGATTTCAAGTTCTAAGTTTAAAGTTTGGCAGATTTGGATGACCAAGATTTTAGTATTAAAACGTTATTTCTATAGAATAAGTTTCACTTTTTTATAAATTATATGATTTCAAAGATTTTAATTAATTTTTTAAAACTCTTGGCCTCCAAATCAACAAATGTTAATACCTTTGGAGAAAACGCTATCAACTGAATGGTTAAAATGAGTGCAGTTTAGAGCGTCGGCAGAAACAGAGTTATCTGCGAATCGAGTTAAGGGTTAGCCGAAGAGTGGGAATAAGTTTAGCTTCAAAGCGGTTCAAAACATTTTTTAAATCAAATAAAATAACTTATATTTACCGCTTTGACAGTCGACCGCTAACTCATTGTCTGTCGGACTTAACTTCTCCGGAATCAAAGCATGTCTTCGCGGAGGAAAGAGAGGAACTAATTGATTGAGTTTTAATTTACGGCAATATATTGAGGCCGCCTCAGGTTCCAGAGCTATCAGTAATTGATGTGGATTATCATTACTTCCTATACCGGCCTAACAATGAAATGGCATTTTATTTAAAATGAATTTATTGTCATTTATATAATACTTCATAAGCCGCTGCTCTCATGAATTGTTTGGCCGATGGTTTCCAAATGGCCGGAACAGTTAAAACCCATCGAATGTCTTCATCGATAATATTAATGGCCGTTTGATCCGTTAACTCACGAATGGCTAAACTCTTAAAATATCTGAGAGAATGTGCGAAAACAGTCAACGCAGACATCGATTTGTTACTATTTGTGGCTTTGATTTCGGTTTTCATTGACAGAGACTTAAATCAAATGAAATACAATTTAGTCAATACTTTTGATTACTTTTAAACTTTAAATTTAATGATTCAATGATTCGCATCACTTGAAATACGATTAAAAGTTTGGCGAAAGTATAAAAATGTTATGCACTGATTCACTGATTTTCTATTAAATTAAAAGGTTTGCGGTTTTAAAAAATTTTATTTTTGAAGCTTTAAAACATCAAATAATAAAAATTACCAAGTGCAGCTTTGCATGACTCCTATTCAACTAAATAGAAGTCCACAAAACAGAATAAATTTGTTATATTAAAGTGAATTAATCCTAATTTGACTCATAATTTGCATAATTTTGCAGAACTATAAAAACTACGGCAGAGAAGAGAATTAGTGAATAATTTGGTACAAAAACCACAAAATTTACCAAAAGTTTGTTTTCAATGAAATGAATGACAAAAAACTTCTCACTTATTATTAAAGTTATTCTAATTTTTCATTTGAAGACATAAGACTTACCTCATTGTAGTGTAAATTCATTTTAAACTTTTCAAAATAAAACCACTTTTTCGCATCTTTTGGGTCAAGACTTGAATAGTGATCGCGAGCTGCGAAACCAAACGAATCGAAGACTCCATCGGGAGTTAAGAGTAATATTGTGCTAACAATTGAAACATTCAATTATTTAATTCAATTATTTTATTGAATTAAAGACTTACGGAATTTTTTGATTGCTTACATCGGGATCACAACCTATGAATAGAAATAATTTTTGAAATTATAGTCCGAACGCACGAATGATCGCAAATATTAGTTATTTTGTTTAATAATACCCTCGACTTTCCTCATCATATGAATAGAGTTATCGACATCGCGGGTAAAGGCAAAGCTATAACCACTGAATGTTGTGCCGAAATCAATGGCCACTACTATGAAATGACTCGCATTTGGAGAACTCGTACCCGAATCTACTGAACTGTTCAATACATTAATAATTATGTATTACATTCACTGACAATAAGGAAAACATATATTCATTTTTAAATTATATTCTTATTTAAACTTATTTCAATAAAATGATATCTACATTGTGTCAATTAAAATGTAACTAGGTCAATATAGTTAAATATTCATTTATATAAAATTAAAAACTAAAAGATTTTAATTGTTGAAAGGTTTACAAAAAGTACATTAATTAGTGGTTAATATTAAAATCAGTGGTTTTTAAAAAAAAAATAAATAAAAAGTTAGGATTACCTCAAACTGGTGCGAGCGATGGCCCCCTCCAAGTCGTCGCTGATGTTGTGCTCTATTTTATAGTTTATATTGAAATCAATGTCTTTTCGAGCGTCGAAATGATTGTCACTTATATTAATCGAAAGATTTTTATTTGAATTTTGATTTATTTGAATTTTATTATCAAAACTTTTTATGTTTTCAAAGGTTTTGATTCTATTGATTCCATTAACGCTTTCATCAAAATATAGTTCTTCGATGAGATTATCGTTTTGTGTTTCATTCACTTCAACACAAGTTCTATGTTTTGATTCAATTTGAGACAAAAGACGAGGGGGTTTATTGGGACGACTATTTGCACGACTATTCAAATTAATTGAAGCATTTCTTTCATTGGAATATAATTTGAATTTTTCGGGAATAAGGGGTGAATTGGAAGTGGAAGGACTGCCTTCAGCTATAGATTTATCCAACTCTTGAATTACAAGCATAGCTTCCGTATCACCAGAGCTCAGATAAGTTGTGTCCGAATTTGTCTTCGGAGTAGAGGTTCTGTTAGTTTCTTGTTTATAGTCATTATTTATAACTTGAGAGGAAAGACTCGAAATCTTTTTCATAATTTCCTTAACAATTGTTGGACTCTTCAAAGTCATCAAATGATCGCTTATTTCACTTAAATTAGAATCTTCTGCCAAATGTAAAGCACTCAAATCTTGGTCTTTTAAATCCAAGTGTTTGAGTGCTGTTATATTTGTGTCTTTCATTCCATAATCAGACACATGAGAAGAATGGGTCGGATCATGAGTCTGATGGAGAGTTGGCTCGACTTTAAGCTCAAGTGTTGTATCGGAATGAAAATTCTCACTTTTACTCACTTTAATGTCATTTCTATCGGTTGAGAGTCTGTTGTCATCACTCGTCGATTGTGTTATGTTTTTTGAAATATTAGTTGAAATCGATTTGTGGTTCAAATCATTGACTTCTGTTTTTTGATTGTTTGTAATATTCTGTCGATCGCTTAAAATCTTAGGCGACGCCAAAACTCCAAACAAAATACCGGAACAATCACTTAAATCACTTAAATTGTGAGAATTTCTTCTTTTTAATTGGTTTTGTTTGGAAGACTTCGCAACGTTTGCAACACTTTTGTCTGAATTAACAATTTGTCGACCGATGAGAGTAAATACGGAAGATCTTGACTTCTCTTTAGTGACCAAACCTTCCAATGAGAGGAACAATAAAATGAAATCTTTTCAAAATTTTTATAAACCACTCCATTAATGACTCGTTTTCTACACTTAAGTACTTCTCTTCAACTGATATATCTTTTGTCATAAATGTTTAACAAAACATAATTATAAATGTTGTGATTCTCTACCCTCTGATGGGTATATCACTTAAGAGGAACAGCTATTCATATAAAAGAATTATTTGCAACTATTCTGGAAGGGGTGAACTGTTTGCGCCAATCCATGTGTTTTGCATTCCTTTAAGGTTTTAAAGTAATTGAGATGAGTCTAATCAAAGTCTGGTCAAAGTTCACATCATATTAAAGAAATGATGCCTTTTTCACGTCTGGGCTAAAGTTCATAATTTTACGGATTAAATCAAATCAATAATTTTGATGTTCAGTGAGAGCACACCTTTTTTTACCCTCCAGTGAATCACATTTGTATGGATTTCAAGACAAGAAAATTGGCAACAAATCAATACTTATAAAGGATTGAAAGACACTTTAATTTGGGTTTATTTTAATTTCGAAAATATTCTTTGAAAATATAGACAAAGTATAGACAAAGGCATCATTTTTTGAGAAGTGGTTAACTATTTTTATATATTTATTAAATGAATTCATTGTTTATGGAAAAGACAATATATAAGACAATATAAGTTACGGTTTTGAAAAAAAAATGTTTGGACTCTTCCTCTGAAGTCAACAAAACCGATGATTCGTTATTCAACGAACCAAAACCCAAATTTTCTATTATTATAAAGAGAGCTGTCATTAGAACAGATAATTCAATGTCTGCGTTGAGTTCATAACTGGTATTTATAATTTCAATTCATAAGCACTCAATTGAAAGCTTTGAATACAAACACAACAAATCATAAAAATTCTTTTCTAAACACTTTTTCTATATTTCTTTTCATAGTATAATAAAAAAGTTATTTAAAGATAAAGATGCGCAAGCTCATTCACGCATAATATCAGGTCACAACCATTTATTATCTCGTCGCCAGATTATTCCATTTGATTTAATCTTAGCACAATTTTAAAAACGATAACCAAGGTTACATTTCAAAAATGTTTACTCAATTTTTCATTTTAATAATTCGTTTAAATTTAAATGAGTTTTTAAAAGAGATATAAATTTCTACAATTTTAAAGTTTTAACGATAGAAGTTATTGTAATCCCATTTATTATAAATATTGGTCTCAAGTTTAGACCAGTTTTAGTACAGAATAAGATCTCTCGTTTGAAGCACTCATTAGTAGTTGTGTTTCATTTCATTCTTTTGCGAATTTCATTCATTAAATAATTGTTATTTTGTCGAATAAACTATAATGAGATGACATCTTATGATAACTAAAAACGGGTCAAACTATTAGTCATTGTTTTGGAAGACACCAAATATTTTAGTCCTGAGAATTATGTTTATTATTTAAGATGAAAAATGATCATGCTTGTGATATCCAGTTTATCGTTAAAGATTAAACGCAACTCTAATTTTAAAACACTTAAAGAGTTCATTAAGATTTCAATTTTGATTCATAATCTTTTGATTAAATTTTTAAAAAAAAACTAAACTAATGTTTATTTAAAATTTATAAAAAGTAATGAAAATTCAAATGAATAAACAAATTTAAATATAATAAATAAGTTTATAATCGCTCATAACTTTTAAATTAAATTTATGATTAGTTTTAGTCTAACTTTTGAAAAAAAGAGATGAGGAGTAAAACAATGATTACCTCTACTGAATGAGTAGTGATGAGACGGTAAATGCGGAAACACACTGTTTTTCGGACCTGTAGTCCAACTATTGTTCAATTGAAGGTTAGCAGTGTGTGAATCGGGCGTAAACGGCTTTCCTTCTGAACAGTATGTTTGGCAAACATTCCTTAAATTGAAAGATTAAAACTGAAATTGTTTTACAAAAAGTGAGATAAACTTCGAAACAAATAAAGCGAATCAAAGAATAGACAGGTCTTCGCTTTACAGACCAAACAAGTTGTAAATAATCATAAATTATAGACTAACGGTGCGTATGAGAGCACATCTGGAGGGTCTACTTTGGACTCGGGTAACGACTCAAACAACTCTTTTGATATGAGACCAATGCTTTTCAAGTATACATTTCCTCTGAATCTGGAGTTGCAGTCAAGCGGGCGGTTAGCCATTCGTCCAATCGTTGACGTGAGAGGACTGGTAGTCTTACACTCAGATGATATGTGCGATTCATTACTAGGAATCGGCGAAATACATAGATTTCGGTACTGACCACAACTTTTTTCAAGAATATCATCACTTATTGCTTCGTTTTTCACAAAATAATATTTTTTTGGCATTTTTTCTCATTTATTCGATTAATTCATAGTTTTTTAGTTTTGTTCCCAAACTTTAAACTTTATATAAAAAATCGAGAATTTCTTCTTTTATTATTTTCTTCAAAAGAAATTTTTAAAATTAATTGAGTCATCAAATATTTTAAACTATTAATAATAGTTCTTATAAATTACATTCTATTATAGTCTATTATAAATAATCCATTAATTATTAATAGAACTGACAGTTAATTATGTATTTTATAAGAATAAAAAGAAATCATTAAAAATGATTTAAAGTTTACAAAAAGACAAAAGTTTGACATTTAATATACGGTTTTTTTTATTAATTATTAAATAAAAATAAAGTAAGTAGGTAAGTTATAAATGTGGAATAAAGTTAAACTCACCAAACATTTTAAGCACTGATTTCCAAAGTTTTAAAGATTTTTGCAGTTATTTTAAATGTGAGGCAATTCATTGAACAGATTTTTGACTCTCAATTAGTAAACGTTAGGAAACGGACGTAACGGAGAGAACACCAAAAATAAGTCATAAAACATGAAAACTTGTGCTTAAAAGTTAGAATCAGTGCTAACTTTTCGATTGTTAGGTTCGGAACGACACTCCCTAACCCTGAATCAGTTGGGCATAAAAAATGTTAAATACAATATAATATCGTATTTCACATATTATTAGTAAATTGAACTAACATTCAATGACTTCGTTTATTATCTCTGAAAAAAATCTTTTAAATATTGTTTGTCTTAATTATATTCAAATGCTTTAAATTAAATGCTAATGAGTTTGAGCCTCATTTGTTTGCACTCAATTTGTATGCATTTAATTGGAAACATATGACCAAAGATGCGACACAACTAAAGAAAACAAACACCTCTTCTGATGGTCTATTAATTATAAAGAGAAAATCAACATTTTCACCAAGTTCAAACAAATCAGTTCAATTATTCAAATGACATAATTATCTAATAATTATTAGCGCGTTATTAATCAACGAAAACAAAGTCGATCCCAATCTTTGATTATAATTAGCTTTTAGTTTATAATCAAAAAATAAGTTCTTTTTGTTTTAACTCATTTGCATTTTCTTAATATTGTTTTCATAATTAACAGTATTTCCAGAGTTTATCATTAATTAAAAAGTGTTCATATTTTTGGTAAGAATTTTATATTTTCTAATAAATTAAGATATATTGTTCTTGTAAGTTTTTAAAATTGTTAATATTTAAGATAACATATTGTATATTAATTAAAAATGTATCTACTCGTTAAAAATCCTTAAAAAAATCATCTCTCTCGCTCTCTCGCTCTCGCTCTCTCGCTCTCGCTCTCTCTCTCTCTCTCTCTCTCTCTCTCTCTCTCTCTCTCTCTC
>JAQIXI010001511.1:0-13355 GCA_034700165.1 Galumnidae sp. Gr-Ori-00277 | reverse complement strand
GATCGTCAATTTAGTGACTGAAGCGATGCTTTTCAATAGTGTTACTCTTCGGCTAAATCGAGTCTCACAAAAGACATTTCTTTCTTCTCTTTTCGATCGCTTTACTGAGGGTTTGGCCGCAATAATTCCGTGCCCTAAAGAAAGTATTGTGGTCTTCAATATTCAAGTAAAAACTCATTTATTTTTAAAATTTCAATCATTTATTTATTTTTAAACTAAAGGATGACATTGAAGTCGAGTCTCCAATACTCAACATTAGTTTCTCTGCCCGACTGCCCGATAATAGAGATGTCGAATCATTTTATTCGCCACAATTTCTACAGGAAAGGGTTTATCTGAGTAGAGCTATACTCACAAAGTTAACTGGACTTGAAGTAATTTTTGATAATTTTATTAACGAATTACTTATGTTTTGATTCATAGGTTCTACCATTTGATGATAATCTGTGTGTTCGTGAGCCGTGTCTCAATTTTGAACAGTGTTTGTCAGTCTTAAAGTTTGGAAATGCCTCTGACTTTACCAGTTCTGACACAATTCTGTTTCGATCTATAAGTCCAGTGAACACATTCGCGTGTCGCTGTCCTAAAGGGTTTCAGGGAATGCAACACAAATACGAATGCGATACGGAAATCAATTTGTGCTTTTCTGGTCCCTGTCTTAATGGAGGTGTTTGTGTCCATCAGGAAGGAAGTTATGTTTGTCTTTGCAGTGAAGGATATGCCGGAAAGAATTGTGAAATCAATTTCTTATCAGATCATTGCAGAAGTGGTTTATGTAAAAGTGATTCGCGTTGTGTTAACTCCAGAAGTATGAAAATAAAAGCAACGCTCGGCGTTGGGAGCTTTCATTGCCTTAATTGTTCGCTCGAAGAGTGGAGCACTTCTTTGTGTGAACTGAAAACACGATCTTTTAGTGAGGGTTCATATTTGACATTTTCATCTTTACGACAACGCCATCGATTGAATATAAGAATGAGATTCGCGACCCGACAGACAAACGCTCTTTTGTTATATAACGGCCGATACAATGAAAAGCATGACTTCATTGCACTCGAAATCATTGATTCCAAAATTGTGTTCAGTTTTTCTGTCGGCGCGAATATCGGTCGCGTTTCAGTTGACTCTTCTATTGGTTTCATAAATGACGGAAATTGGCATCAAATTGAAGTCAATTATTTCAATCGAACGGCAACTCTAAAACTGGACGATTGTGACGAAGCCCTTCTTAGAGCACTCCAAAGAAGAGGCATCCCTTCAAAGTATGTCTGCGCCAACACAACTATTCTAGAGTTGGAACCTCGTTGTGCCGATAAGATGCAGACCTGTTATCGCTTCCTTGACCTGACGGGTCCGCTCCAAATTGGAGGACTTCCACCATTGCCTACACGTTTCCAAACTTATAACAATGAATTCGTCGGTTGTATTAGTGAACTATATATCGACCATCAAATGGTTGATCTCAACTCTTATGTGGCAAATAATGGTTCAGTGGCGGGCTGTGCAAACAGACAAAACTTTTGTCATACACAGCCCTGTCTTAATAATGGTAAATGCGAGGACCGTTGGGGATCTTATCTCTGTGAGTGTCCCAACTCGTATAGCGGTCGGGACTGTAGTCACGCCAACGAAGTGGTCAAACAATTCAAAGGCGACAGCTTTTTATCATTCACTCCTCGATTACGTCCTCTGAGTCTTCCCTGGATTGTTAGCTTCCAATTTAAGACAAGTCGTGCAAATGGTTTGCTTTTAAGAATACAATTGGGAACTAATAGTGTCATCACTATTGATATAATCGACAGAACAATCAGATATACTTTCAATTCTGAAACGATTATTATTAAAGACGCCGCTGTCAACGACGGAAAATGGCATCAATTAGAAGCCAATTGGATGACTGATGGCCTTCGATTAACTTTGGATTTTGGACAGTACCAACTCTTTAAAGATTTCGAGTCAGACATTAGTGGTCTTTACATTTCCAAAGTGAGTGTCGGCGGACCAGAAGCTAATGAAGATATATCTGAGCAAAGATCAATTCATTTTGTTGGCTGTATTCAAGGCTTAGACGTCGGTAATAGTAAAGATTCGTGGCTCAGACCATCTCTTCAGCACAATGTGGAGGATGGTTGCCATGAAGTAAACCCCTGTTTAGCAAATCCCTGTCCACCAAACAGTAGATGTATATCGAAAGGTTTATCGGAATACGAATGCAAATGTAATCCCGGTTTTGCTGGCGAACAATGTATCGATATTTGTGACCTCAACCCGTGTTCTTTTGGTTCGACTTGTATTATATGGAACAATACTCGAGGATATAAATGCTTGTGTGACAGACGTCATACAGGAGTCTATTGTGAAGACGCAATGCCAGAAACCTGTCCATCAAATTGGTGGGGACATCCGATTTGTGGTCCGTGTAATTGCGACACAAGCAAAGGCTATGACGGCAACTGTAATAAAACGAGTGGTGAGTGCACGTGTGAACAGAATCACTTCCAACCCCTCAACAGCGATCTCTGTATAAAATGCGACTGTTATTCAATCGGTTCGTATACCAATCGATGTGATCCTATAACTGGTCAGTGCAAATGTCGTCCCGGAGTTATTGGTAGACGTTGTGACTCCTGTCCGAGTCCTTTAGCTGAGGTTACCTTTCGTGGTTGTGAAGTGATTTATGAGGGCTGTCCTCGAGCTTTTAGCGATCAAATTTGGTGGGATCGCACAATATTTGGTTCAGAGGCCACCCAACCCTGTCCTCCGGGTTCTGTTGGCAAAGCTATGCGACAGTGTTCTATTAATAACGGCTGGTCGAATCCTGATCTTTTTGAGTGCACATCAAATGCTTTCGTAGAATTGTCAGAACAGTCGGAATCACTCGAGAGAAATGACTTCCCATTGACTTCATTCCTTTCCATCAAAATTACAAACGATTTGCGAAATGCAATTAATAGCACCGAAACTCTTTATGGAACCGACATTTTGATTGCCTATCGTTTGATACGACATCTCATAAATAATGAGTTAAAACAAAGTGGTCTTAATCTGACCCATAAACAGGACAGACATTTCATCAGAAATATAGTTGAATCAACTTCTTGTATAATAGAACCCCGTTATGTCTCCAATTGGGACAGAATATCAGAACTCGAACGCGGACCAGAATATCTACTAAAGCTTTTCAACAATTACCTCGAAGTCCTTATACTCAACCAAAGGGACACTTTTACCGATCCTTTCGAAATCTCAGCGAAATGGATGACTTTGGGTTTGGATACTGTTTCGAGCGATCAGTTATGGGACATGCCCAAATCATTGCATTCTTTTGTCAATCGAAGTGCTTTATTACAGTCGTCTGTGCCGTCCATATATATTGATCAGAGTCTACCGTCGGATTCAAGTCCTGCGGTCACTATTCCTAAATATAACAACTTTCCAATACGTAAACATAATATCGATGACATCACTAAATCTTTTATACCACTGAAAACATTGTCAGTAAAATCAATAGAAGAGATCGCTTCCCATCCAATTATGGCGTCATTTGATCGTCAGTCAAGTCCTCAGAACGCACTCATTGGTTACGGAATTTTCTCTTCGTTGGGCCAATTGTTGCCTTCAATTGTAGACTCAAGTATTCGGTAATTAATTGACAGAAATGTTTTTACAATTCTTTTATTAAAAAATATCTTAATTTATAGCCATCGATTCGGACAGCCTTTGAGAGCTAATTCTCCGATGTTTTTGCTAACAATAAAACCTCTGAACAGTTCTAAGTTTGTCAACAAATCAATTGTTCCAAAATTGCACTTCAGATTACGAACTTTGGTCCGCGAAGGAAGAAGTAGTCCTCAATGTGTGTACTGGGCATTTGGTGCAAGTGCTGGTGGTAGATATAAGTCACAACCTCGTGGCAGGTGGTCCTCCAAAGGCTGTGAAGTAAAAGGCTTTCACCCAACACAAAAATATAGACTCTCTTATGATTACGTGAACTGTTCATGTGATCGGGCCATTGGAGTGGCCGTACTTATGGATGTCGCTAACAATGAGGTCAATATTTTCTTTTAAAATTTAATTCAAATATTAATAAAATATTGTTGTGTTTAGTTCTTTGTAAGCGAGTCTTTGGCACAAGTGGTGGTGTCTTATTCCGGAGCTGTCGTCTCATTGATATTACTGGCAATAACTCTATTCTTGTTGTCAGCGATTCGTGGATTAGAGACAAATAGTAATACAATACATAGAAATCTTGTTTTGTGTCTCTTTTTAGCGGAATTTATATTTTTGGTCGCTTTGAGAATTCGGTCGACTTTAGTTCAAAATGAGGTCAGTTTTAATGGATTTCTTGTTTTAAAGATTAATTGAAACTATTTCTCAAATCAATAGTTTGGTTGCAAAATGACTGCCATTGCATTACAATACCTTTTTATGTGTCTTTTTTCGTGGATAACTGTGCAAAGCATACATCTCTACCGAATGCTAACTGAAATCCGTGACATAAATCACGGACCGATGAGGTTTTATTATTTCGTTGGTTATGCCATTCCTGCCATAATCGTTGGCCTTACAGTTGGTGTTCGCGCCGATCAGTACGGAAATTATGTTTTGTAAGTTTTCTATTAATAATTTAAGTGACAAATGATTTAATTATTTGCATTCAACAGTTGTTGGCTCTCTATTTACGAGAGTGTCGTATGGAGTTTAGTCGCACCCATTTGTATAGCGATAGTCGTGAGTTGACTTAATTGCTGGAAGTGGTCATAAGAAACTTACTTAATTTGTTTGTTTTTAGGCTAATTTATTGGTGTTTTTACTCGCACTTCAGGCTAGCGTTCAAATTAAGGAAACGGTTACCGATTACGGCAATCTTAGAACCCTTTTGTGGCTCAGTATTATTTTGCTGCCACTTTTGGGTTCGGTTTGGATTTTAGCGCTTTTGTCTGTCAATGACTCACTGGAAGAGCTTCACTATGGCTTCTCTTTGATGTCACTAATCAGTTCTATTTATATATTTGTGGGCTATTGTCTTATCAATCATAGAGTTCGACATAACATTCGGATTATGTGGGCCCGAATGAGAGGCAAAAAAGTAGCGTATGTCGACGATAGCCTTAGTGGAACCCGAACTTCAGTGGCCTCGCGATCGGCACCAGCATTCCACAACTCATCTTTCGATGTAATGCATCGAAATCTTCAGATCTGTGCCTCGTCTACAACCAGTCGTTCAACAGTTACCAAAACCTCAAGCAGTGCATTCAGACATGAAAGACAAAAAAGAAGACATCACTTGAATGGTGATCACTCGGAGTCGGACAGTGATGTCTCATATGACAGATCACTGGACTTGGCTTCGAGTCATTCATCAGATGAAGAGGATAACCGTTCGGCCCCACACCAGAACCAAATCAATGCTGCGATTCAACAAAACCAGAATTTATTTGGAACGAATACAATGAGTGCTCCACTTTTCTCACGACCCGTTACTACACATATATCAGATACGCATCCAATTTATGGAAGGTTCCAACCTATGCCTTCAGCGTCATCACAAGCATCTCCTATAACTGAGCATGGTCCTTTCCTAAGCAGTCGGCCCTATTCACGCTCTAATATATTGGCGATGACGGCCGGTCTCTCAAATGACCGCTTGTCTGAAGGACCAAATCGTGAAACGGATTCATTCCAAAGATCCGGTGATAACGAAATAAATGCATTAAATTTGAATCGTTTTTCTCCGCCGAACCTAAACTCACAAATGAGTGAATCTCAAAATGTCGATGAATTGGCCCAAAATATCGACAATAATAATGATTACGACTTTAATATTAAATTAGAAAATACTGAGAATTCAAAGGCCGACAGTATTACCGAAATCATCGACAATGAATCTGAGGTCAACGAACAGAACGTCGAGAGAGAGATAGCTTCGATTCAGGAAGACTTGTCTACAAATAGAGGAGAAATGTCGGCTCAACACTCATCAATCATTAGTGGCGTTGACTCAGAAGCAGCTGTCAGTCCAACACTGGTCGCCACTAACTCGCAATCAGAGTCAGAGTGAGTAAAAAACTTATATTATTTACATAACAAAACATTTATTGAAATGACATTCGTCTCAATTGATTGTATTATTGATAGGGAAAGCAATGATGTTTGAAATGCTATCCAAACCATTGCCAAAAGCGACGGATATCTGTTTCCATTCATTGATCTCATCAAACATTTCCATTGCCTTTACTTTTATATTATTTTTATTTATATTTTTTAAGAAAACTTTTATTTTTTTTATTTGTATTAAATATTAATTTTAGTTTTTTAGTGCAATTTATGTACAAAAATGACATTCAATACATTCCTTTAATTCGTTATTGTTTTTATCATAAATTCATTATAACTTTAATTGTGATTAATTTAAGTTCTATTTTTCCTATAATTAATTGAATTTTGTGCACAACTTAACGGTGACGGCAATCATTAGATCTATAGATCTGTTTTGCATTTATTAGTGATATTTATTATACAATAAATCGATATTCAATTAATTTATATTAAAATAAACACAAAATGTGTTGTAAATAATAGATCTGCAAAAAGATATTGTAATTAATATAAATTAATTTAAAACTTATTTAATAATAATAATAACAATAATGTATTTTTGACTTTAATTTTCTGGTTCTCTACACTAATGACACCCTTTTCCCGATTGTATACACTTATACTCTGATAATAAATTTGTTATTCAGTGCTTTAATATAATTGTTTTGTTTATTTGAATTATTTAATCGCTTTTCGTAACTTTCATTCAATTCTTCTGACAATTGATTGACAATTCTTGTGAGTATTTTATACATACTTTCAAATGTTTTTAAGCTTCAATCCTAATCAACAAAATTCTCTCTCTCTCTCTCTCTCTCTCTCTCTCTCTCTCTCTCTCTCTCTCTCGCAATTTGATAAAGAAAATGATCAACAAATTCAAGAAACTTCAAGAAAATTAAATTAACAAAAAATATATGTTTTAAAGTGTTTGGAAAAATGTGAGAATAAAAGACAAATAAAGAAATGCATTAATTGACTACAGATTACACATTAAATGACTAAATTTAATGCTTCGCCACTAAAGCCACATAATTGGTATTTAAGAGATGAATAAAAAATGTAAAAATAAACTTGCAAAATATTCTATTAATATTCCTGTAGTGAAAACAGTTATAATTTTTAAAACGGAAATAAATGATTCGTAAAACTCTTTTGAAACGATTTGAATGATTGAATGATTGAACAAAAGTTCTCATTATTTAAACTTTGAGTCATAAATAAAAGTTTGAGAATTGTATCGAAAGTTTATTCTAAATTTAACTAACATTTCATTTAAGAAATTTTGTTTAATTTTCAAATATTAAGAATATATTAGAGTTATAAGAGTTTTAAACTTTCCAAGAGATAAGTGTTTATTATTAATGGCATAACTTATGGCGTTCGCCATAAAATTGACAAAAGATTTTCCAGTTATCAAAGAAGTGGAAAGTTCTTCAATGAACCCGAATATTCCAGATCATATCCTTATCTTTTTGTAAAAGTGTTTGGTTGAGGTATTAATCTATTGAAAGTGTTATAAAAATTGATTGTCAGAAGACAATCAGAAGATAGAGTCAAAGGGCAGTCGATTCTGTGTTTGAAATAGTAATCGACATAAATATTAATAACTTTCGAATCTGTCGTTAAATTTGATTTTCGTATCCTTTGATTAAAACCTGTTTGACTCGTAGTCAAGTCTAGTGTTTACTTTCATAAAACAGTTTTTATTTTTGTGTTTCTCTTTGAAAAAATTCAATCTTGAAAACTGTCGAATGGGAACAGTCTCTTACGTACTGGAAGTTTGTAAAAATTAATGTCAGCGTAAACTTCCCTCAAATTCGCCTCAATTTTATAGAAAATTTCTTGTTTTGCAATTTTTTTTAAACCGATATTTGAGTAGTGGTTCGAAATATTTTACTCAAGAAATTATCTTTTGTATGGTTTGGGATAAAACTTGTCATTCAGTGTTAAAACCGAAACGATATCTCGAGTGCAAAGTTTTAAAGACTAAAATTATTGTGTCGTAAGAAAAGCCATTTCTTTCAATATTTAAATAAATTGCTATAAAAGCCATACTTTTGTTGAATAAATGTTAAGAAAAAAGTCTTAATAAGACATTAAAATTCAAGTCTATCCTTAATTTGGTTAATATTGACTTCAACTGAACACAACTGTACTGCACTCTACTGTCAATACAATGGTTGGCGAATCTTTTGAAAAATGCAAAAATGGACAAGTTCAAGTGGTGGACCACATGAAGAGTGAGTACTATACTGAGTAGCCTATTATGTACTATAGATTAATCTAATTGAATCTATTGATGAATAAAGAGAGCACCTGCACTACCACTGTCTGCCAAAACATAGGGCATGCAGTGGATGACCTCGTCTATAGTAAGGTATAGTTCAGGTATAGTTCAGGTATAAGTTCAGACACTTCTTATATTCGATATTAAAGTTCATTGAATTTCCTGAAAAGTGGAAAAATAGTCCAAAAAGTGAATGTTATGTAAATGAATGACAAATAGAGTTCAATGAACTCACTTTTCCGCAAATGTTTTCACATTTTTGGTCCGCTTTAGTAACTGATTAGTTGTGCGGGCATTGCAACGATCGCACAGACATTGCTCTGCACTCTCGCCTCTCTAATGCCATTCTGAGCAATAATGTATGGATTGAATCAGAACAGGTCTCTCATATCTGGATTGGGTCCCATTTGATCCCTGCAATTCAGTCAATGATTCACAGTTATGTGCTTTTCTGTGACTCTCTTAGAGCTCAGGTCACTCTCGACTTCAACTATGATATCGTGGGAATTGCACGACAAAAGTACCCGAAAGTACCGCTATATCTCCTCTCTGTGTCAGTGCCTCTCATTGTTAGGTCTCATAACTTGTTATATAAGTTCTCGAATGCGATCATAAAAAGCAAATTCTAAGTCTTAGAGAGAGATCTGCGACCAATTCTTTTGATGCCATCAAACAATCTCTAATGCATAGGTTGGGAGCGCCCAAAAAATCATCTTTCATGCGATCTAAAGCCGCCCCATTCGTTGGCAGACCAGTAGAACAGTACAGTACAGTTCAGTAGCACTGCTTACATATACAGGCAAATTGTAACCCCGGTAGAACTGCCAGCGCTTTACTACTATGAGGAACCAGTGGTGACAAACGTGAAAAGAGGAACTGTCTTACTTTCAATAGCTCAGAGATGATGGACGGTCTGCGTCACAACACATATCGTTCTCATATATGAGTTTTGAATTTGTGTTTCCCTAACTTTGAGAAAAAAATGATTCATTCGATTCACTTGTAGTCTAAGTTATGCCATTCCTCACAATTCCTCATATCATTGATTAATGATGTGATCCAAACATTTGATACGATTTCATGAATCATAACTATTTTATTGTTTGATAAAAAGCCGACACATATTTAATTGCATTTTTCTCATCGATTTTCATAATATTAACGTTTGTTTAGACATAAATTATTTGTTTGACATAACTTTTAATTACGATTAAAACTATAATAATTTGCATAAAATACTCATAAAATAAAATATGAAATGAGTTACCAATTAAGACAATTGAGGCAATCAGTGAAATAAATTGTAGAAATAGTGGACATCTCTCAGCATTTGATCGCAGCCCAGCGGCGACTAAACAGTACAACGCCTTCTGAGCAACAATCAAAAGGTGAAAGTGTTTGCATTTCTCTGATTCCTCGACGAAACTCACATAAGAACTTCCCCTCAATTTTAAGAATTACTTCTTTTGAATAACCGTTTTTTGAAAAACTTAATTATTGATTGATTTGAGAGCTGAGCATAAAATAGATTTCATTTGAATTTAAATATAATATAATATATCAACGATTTTACATAAGATTTAATCGATATTTGAGTCTCGTCTTAAAGAACAGCTAATATTAAAAATTTGATTAATATTTATATTATTTATATTTTTTGATGAGTTTTGAAATGAACTATTAAAATGAACTTGATCACCCATTAATAAACATCGTGAGAAACATATCAGTCTTTCCCTTCTTTAAGAGAAAAGCATTGAAGACATACTTAATTGAAATCTTTGTTCTGAACACTTCTTTAGTGAATTTATCTGAGCTTTAAATTTGACTCATATTTAATGCATTAAATGTTTGGCCATCGATTGCAATACATTTTTTAAGACTGAAAAGAATGCGCTAAACATTTATTATACCAATAAATATCATAAAAAGAGTGGTCAATACGCGCTCACTCCCAGAAACTCAGTTAAATGTGACCACAATTAGCACTGCATTGAAAGTCACATTTGAAATATTACTGGGAGTGACTGGAAGTGGTTTTGTGAGACACGTGCACTACACTCACCCATTTATGTCTTTCCAAATAAATACCAATTATTGCATCCGAAGACATTTGAATTTCAAAGCAACGCATAAATGTCATCACATCTTAAATTGTCTTCGGTGTGACTCCAATGTTAGAGACACTGATTATTCCAGAGTAGAGCCAATGCGATCAAAGAGCAGCACATGTTTAGATCGTTTACTTCAATGCAAAGGTTCTGCAGAAGTGTTGTTTGCATTTTCATTCGCATTCAGACAATCCTTTGACCACACATTGAGTAATGAGTGGGCAGTCGTTCGGCCAAAATCCGATTGACATCAACGGAGTGATCGTCCATATTATTGTCCATATATTGTCTAATCAGACAATGGTTTGGTTCAGCCTCTAATCAATGAATTTATGATATGACCGTTATGTTGACCGTTGATAGCAATCTTATGATACCAATTTATGGTAGTTCTGGAGTGGATGTCTTCGGGAACGGCACTCAATGGAAATGGAAAGACTAGTGATGTGACAATCAGTGATGTCTGACTCGGAGTGCGAGCATTTGGTGAACGCATGCGTTTAATACTAGTCTTCGATCCTCTTTGACTGCTCTTCAGAGCTGTCTCTCCGCTCTCTCTTCGTTTTCTCTCTTCTCTCACTTCTCTCTCTTCCCTTCAATTCTCTCCCTTTTCTCTCTACTGTTCTCTTGATTTCATATTTTTTAATGCATTGATTGCATTGCATGGGAATCATTAGTGATGAGAGTTGTGCGACAATACCGATGCAGTGGTGCACTGGCAGCTACCTTGACCTCTGCTCATGTGGTGCTCCTCTGCTCTCTCCTCTGTTGGTTGAAAGCTGTGGGAAAATAGCATTTATGTGACATAACGGCAGTTCAATATTCGTAGCATTTCTTTAAGGTTTGGGTTTTAGAAGCAAATCACTGCTTTCACTACTCTTAAGACGGGTCTCCATATATTCTTTTCTTATTATTTGAGCCCCATTTACAGCCCCTACTCTTCATCTATTGGGCGGGGGGTTCACCGCTCAAAAGGGACAGCAGTTGTGTCGCATAAAAAACTATTTTCTCATTCCTTTTAGTTTTCGAGTCATTGATTCTTCTCTTTTAATACAATAGAAAATACGTTGAGTTATATCTTTAAAATCATTTTCAATCCTTTTCTTATTTAATCCCATTTTTATGGCAAAGCATTCACTCATTATTTGTCAAACATTTACATATTTTTAGGGGAAATTTAATGACTTTTTTGAGTCAAATATTTGAATTAATATAATCTAAAGTGTAATCAAAATTGGTATTAGTTTTGAACGACTCTCTCCTCGAATATTGAATAACAAAATAGTATCGAAAATAGCGTTGCAATGATTTTCGCAAATATTTCCACCAAAACTTGAAAGAAGAGATATTCACAGACATAATGGTTTTGTTTGATTCGAATTACACATATTTTATGATTGGCATCAAATTTGAAGCCTCTTTTCATTTGATATCATCTATTTGAGTATCAAATAGATGTAGTGGTAATCTCTTTATATAATAACTTAATTCAACTCGAGTTTAATGTATCTTGATAAAATATGATATACGGATGTCGAAATTATGTCAACAATTATTATACTCTTATATCAATTGTATTATTTTTTTGAATAATGGCTTAATTTTGTTTTAAACATTTCCTACTGAATATTTTGGGCAAACATTTGAAAACTTCATAAAATGATTAGTCGAGCGATCGATGCACTCATTGATGCACTCAATGCATAAGCCATGAGTTTCCCAAAAAATCAATCATTTTCTGTATTTCAACGTTTATTTCATTGATTTCGAAATTATATTATTATATAACAAAAATGTGGAAATCAAATGATTCACTATTTTATTATTTTATTATTTTATCACTAAATCTAAAGAAAATTATTGAAAATTATCTGAAAATCATTTTTATTAATGAATGGAAAGAATTTTCAAAGAATAGGAAAAAAATGAAATATTCGTAAAATTCACTCAAAGTATTTGAGGTCTATTTATAGAGTCGAGGAAAAAGAGCTCATTCGATGCCTAAACATTATTATATAAATGAATCAGTCATTTGATTTTTTAAGTGACTTTTAAACGACCGATAATTTAATAGTAGTTGAGTTGTGCAAGATAGTGGCGACGAGACATGTAAATGTACTTGCTAATTTACTCTTCATTACGTTATATTATTTTTCTGTCAGTCATCAAAGATGTGATTTTCATCTATTAATAGAGTGACAGAAAAATTTCTTATTTACTCTTTAGTTAATGTTTTTATAGAAATGCAATTAATATTCAAAGTCCACCGAAATTACAAATATTTGTGGTCCGACACCCAATCGATGGACATTTCTTTCCATTTTATTTTCAATATTTTTAGGAATTGTTTTGTTTTGACGAATTCATATCTATTTTTAAGGTCTTTCCTCTTATAACAGTCTTATCCGTTGCCCTCTGACAGGAAATTGTTGCAAATTAGCAAGGCAACAATTTCTTCAAATGTAAGAATTTTGCATAACTTTTCTAGTCTTCAGTTCATTACATAATTGTAGTAAACATTTGATTACCAAACGATTACAGAATTGAGATATAATTAGTGTTTAGTGTTTAGTGTAATAAAGATTAAGGAAGAGATGACTTTCATTGAATTCATACAAATTCTAAAATATTTGACAATTTGGGCACCAAATGGTCCCGAAATGCAAATTAATGTCAAATGTTTTTCAGTACGACTACCAGAATGTGATGTCAAATGAGTATAATTTCTGCGCGGATATACGCTTTTGGATATAAGTCATGCGCTCATATACTCATCTCTTTTAAAACATTGATTAGAGGGCACTCATATACTCATATAATTAGAACCGGTATTATTACGTATGGGTTCGCCACTTGATATT
>JAQIXI010001510.1:0-13358 GCA_034700165.1 Galumnidae sp. Gr-Ori-00277 | reverse complement strand
GAAGTGATAATCAAAATATAGTTAACATTAGAATTAAAAATGGATTAATTAATGGAAGAGTCGAGACTACAGTTGATGGAAAACAACTGAACGTTTTCAGAGGCATTCCTTATGCAAAACCACCGATCGGTGACCTGAGATTCAAAAGACCACTTCCAATAGAAGAGTGGTCCGAACCAATCGATGCTTTTAAACTACAGAATGCATGTCCTCAAGATATGTTACTTTTGAAATTATTGGACGTAAAGAACGTACACTTAAGTGAAGATTGTCTTTACTTAAATATATGGTCACCGATTGACAATGAAAATACTGAATCACTAAAACCAGTGATGTTTTGGATACACGGGGGAGGACTTACTATGGGTTCTTCTGCTGAACCACACTATACCGGGGAAGTCATTGCAAGTAAAGGAGATGTTGTAGTCGTTTCGATTAATTATAGGTATTATATCTTATGATTATTTTAAATATTTTTATTCCTTTCCCAGGTAATTCATTGAATGAACAGAATATTTTCAAATAATCATGATATTTTTACTAAATATTGCTTAAAAATAACAGATTAAACGCTTTGGGATTCCTTTATTCTGGAACTGATGATGCTCCTGGTAATGTGGGTCTATGGGATCAGGCATTGGCTTTGGAATGGGTTAAAGATAATATACAGTATTTTGGTGGTGACCCTGATAAAATAACAATTTTTGGAGAAAGTGCTGGCAGTTGGTCTGTTAGTCTTCATATGTTGTCTCCTATTACTCGAAATCTATTCAAGAATGCAATAATGAATTCCGGGGCTTATATTTATAACTTCATTGACGACAGCCCTCAACACAATATTGACAAATGGCTAAAAGCGGCTCAAAGTATCGGTTGTAGTGATGACCAAAATGACAACAAATTCACACAAAAAATTATTGATTGTTTGAGGAAAGTAGAGGTCGAAAAACTTGTATCCATTCAGAGTTCTGTCGATATGAAGAAAAACAAATTCTTTACAAATGTTGTAATCGACGGAACTTTTTTGCCCTCAAATCCGATTGAAATGCTCAGAACCGGTGACTTCAATCACAACATTAAACTGATTGTGAGCACAACTGGTGACGAGGGCAGTATGTTATTACCAATGTCAATTGACATGGTCAAATACAATCCATTTAATCCAAAAAATATGAATTTCTCTGAGGCTTTTGAAGAGTTAAGTCATATCTCTGAGGGGTTGCGGACATCAAAAGAGATAAAAAGCGGTAAAGAAGTGGCAAAACTTTATTTTAATGGACTCTCAGATAAAAGTGATTTCGGATTATTGAGGCGTACTATTGGTATAGCATTCGGTGATTACTTACTGAGTTGTCCCACAATTTTATTTGCAAAAGAGTTCTATAAAAATAGTAATTTTAAAAGTAATGTCTTTCAATACGTTTATAACTATAAATCTGATGTCGAGTTTCCGTTTTGTGCCAAATGGATGGGTGTCTGTCACGGCAATGATATAGTTCCTACTTTTGGACTACCATTTCTTATACCCAATAAAGGATTCATTGAAAAAGATAGAGAGATATCCGGACAAATAATTAAATTTATGACTGATTTTGCAAAAACCGGGTATTTATTAATAATTTTTTTTAAATTCTTTTCATTAATAATTAGTTTTTATATGAATTTATTAAATATTATTTTCGGTCAAAAGAGTTATTCTTTAAAAACTTAAACTTTTAAATAGAATAAAAGGAATTATGAGTTATTTAGAGCTACTTTTGACATAAACTAATATATGATATAAAATAATAAATTAACAAAACTTTGTCTCTAATATGGAAAGAGTGCCAACACTGGATGGAGGGGTTTGGCCACAATTCTTCAAAATCGATGATAATATAATCGCTCCCTATTATGAAATTAATTCCGACTCTAATTTTAAACTCGGATTTAAAATCAATGAATGCGAGTACTTATGGAATAAGTATTTGATATAAACTTTATCTGAAGATATACTTTCGTAAATAATCTGTTTTTATAATTAGTTTAAGTATAGATTCAATTTATTTGTTAAAATTGGAATATAAAGGAATTAATAGAATATTGTTATTTTTTATCTAGATAGTTTTAAAATTATAAAATAATTACTAAATTGATTAAATTTTAAAATAACTAATTTGCTACTCTCTCTCTCTCTCTCTCTCTCTCTCTCTCTCTCTCTCTCTCTCCCTCTCTCTCCCTCACTCACTTTTTCACTCACTTTTTAAAAGCAATTATTAAAAAATGTCTGTTTTGTGATCATTGAACTAAAGTTAATGAACTTAACTTAATATCATTACTTCATATCGTTTTTAAACTTATGCCCAAAAAAAAGTTTCTCAAAAAAATTACTCTTTGGACCAAACATTTAGGCAAAACTAAAAGAACCAAATTGTAAAAATTAAAAGATTACCCAAAAAAAAGTCTCCTTGATAAATTAGAAGAGGGAAAATAAACAAACAATTATATTAAGTTTTTATTTGAACCTTTCATTGGATGCCCACTTCGTTGTATCGCTTCATATAAACTTTGAATTTAATGGTCGATAAGATATTTGATATTTTTTTGGAATATTTTAAGTTTGAATTTCGTGGTTATCAGAGATGTCCACCGATTGACGTAAGCTTTGAATTCATTGTACTTAACGTAATGTAGAAAATTGAGGGCCAATAGAAGACTCCCTCTTATTGTAATTGAGGCCAATAATTATCTCCAGTGGAGGGAATGACCCCCTTATGTCACTTCCTTTATATTAATTATTCAAATAATTTAATAGAAAAGATTGAATATTAAATGTTTAATTAAAATGGACCATGCTTATATCTTGTGGCATTGCTTATCAGTCAACTGATCACTTAATCCTTTATTTTTTAAGAAAAAAAACTTATCTTAATAATGATAAACTAAATAGTTTTCCGGGTCATCTGACTCTATATGGTTTTAAAAGTTGAAAGTTTGAACTGAAAATCGATTGATTGAAAGGAAAAGTGTGAACAAACCCTAAGTTTTGTAACATTCAATAGTTTACTCGATTTGTCAATAATTGAATGGCTTTTGTGAAACACAATATTAAAGTTTAGTTGAGTTTATGATAGGATATGAAATAGTGTTGGAAATAGTGGTCCGACGAGTATTGAACTCAACTCAACACAACTCAACAAAACCTTTTCCACAATCAAAGTATTTGGACTTAACTTTAAGTTTACTTTTTATTATGTTTTTGTAAATAATATTTTCATTTCGTTTCAATTCAGCGATAATTCAGTTTTGGTTCAAATTTTGTCTCTAATTTTGACTACAATTGAGTGATAATTATATTTATTCAGTGAATATTTAGGTTATATTTACTTAAAATGTCAAAATATAAACAAACCATTTGTTAATTGTTTCCATTTGTGAGCCTTTCATCATAAGTACAAACATTTGCCAACTAGTCTTGATTTGTACGTGACCATGGACACTTTTACTGTTAAATGATAGTTTTTTCTATTGAAGTCTATTGATATAACCAAAAGTGATGGCAATTAAAGACGAGATTCCGGCCTCTTATAGGATTAGTACTAATAATGGAGACAATGACCACAAAAGGGATAAATCGCATCACAATTGGGATAAATATGTTTATACGTTTTGTATATTTTTAAATAATTTGGCGTTTGGTATAACCGCAAGTATTTTCTACCCGACAATGGTTGACATGAAGTATATCTTTGACACATCAATGAAGAACATATCTGTGAGCAATACTTTTGGCTCAATTGGATATCTCTGTGGATCTCTTTTTGGCTTTTTATACAAACGAATCAATAGACAAATGACTTTAATTGTCTTACTTATAGCCATAAGTATAGCCATAGCTCTGATGCCTTTCGCCCCGAATTTGTTTACACTCTATTTGTGTTCGTTTGTCACTCTTTCGGGCGGCGGTGCCTGGAATGCAGCCAATAGTGTCTGGCTTATTGAGATCTGGCACAAATCGAGTCCCGCTGTACTTCAATTCTCCCAATTTATGTATGGTTTGGGCTGTATTTTAGCCCCACTTCTCGTTAAACCTTATTTGACCGGAGAGTTGTCTTCCAATACAAGTTTGAGTCCAAACACATCAACGATACCCACAATAACCACAACAGATATCAATGAATCAGTTGATAGAAGAGCATTACTTCGGACACCATTTCTAATCAATGGATTAATTCAATCCTTAATTCCAATTATGTTATTCGTAATGTTTTTTGTAAAACGATATGAATTTACTAAACCTATTCGACGAAAGGAGTCCTTCAGTAACTTCGGTGTCGATAATTTTGAGGTCCAGAGGCCGGAGAGCACTGAAACGACTCATATCATTGAGAGCTCTGAAAGTTCGAGAAGAGACCGCCGTTTGAATATAGTATTGATCGCAATATTTTTGGCCACTTATACAACACTAGAATTGGCTCACTTTGGCTACAGTTCCACATATTATCAGTTCATTACTCTTCGTTTAAGTGCCTCAGAATCGGCTGAAATATTCTCAGTTATGGCCTCGAGTTTTACGATCGGCCGATGTGTCAGTGCTTTCATTGCCATCAAATTGAGACCAAAGATTATGATTAGTTATCATTTCCTCCTTATATTTATTGCACTCATTATCCTGTATTTGGGTCAGACATCTGATAGACTCATTTGGTTGGGAAATGTTGTCATTGGGTTCGGCTTTTCAGCGATATTTCCCGCTATATTTGCTTTCGCCGAACAATATATCAAAATAAATGACAAGATATCAACAATTTTGATATTTTCGAGCGCAAGTCTCGTCCTCTTCACTCCTTTTATTTTGGGACCACTTCTTGAGAACAACTCTTTTATTTTATTAGAGTTTGAAATTGTTTTCTTCAGCGCAAGTGTTCTCTTGTTTGCAGTCATTTTGATTGTAATAAAACCCGTTCAGCCTTAAACTCATTAATGAATTAAATGGTTAACAATTATGTGACGAATTAAATGAAATTAAGTGACGATTATTTCGAGTTTACGAACAAAAAGTCATTTTTTTAGTAAATTTTATTTGTATTTAGTTTTAAATGACTTCAAAATATTTTTGTTTAAAATATAAAACATAAACTTTTATAATATATATATAATTTATAGTTTATATATTTATTATTAATAAAATATACTTTAAATAAGTTTTTTATTAATCCAATACTTATATCGAAGTAATTAACAAATAATTAAAGAGATTTTATATTTCAACAAACTTTTTTGGCGTTACTTTTCATTAAATAGACATAAAAATGTGATCAAACAATATATAAAAATTAACATAAATTTGTCAAAAATATACTTGGTAATGTATATTCAATCTTTAATGGTTAACATGAGATTTCTTTTCAATCAAAACTTTATATCAGATTTTTAAACACTTAATGTGATCTTGATACTTTATAAACATAATTTAAGTATATTAAGAAAAGTTAAAATTATAAAATAAAAGTAATAAATAATAGTAAAAAGTAAAAAATAATAACTTTAAACTTAATTATTAGATCCGAGTATTGAATTGACGCAATTCATTAGCATTAGACCGACGGAAAGCCCCCTTTGCCCTAACCTGACAGCACCAGAAACAACTCATTATTGAAACCGTAAGCATAAGAACACCAGAGATTGCGATTATTATAATTATAATTAAAGAAAAGAAATAGAGTAATGCTTTGAGGAATTGGTCGTCAGTTTGGATGCTATTCCCGATTAGACTTCCGATTAGACTAATTCCTATTATTAAGAAAAACGATCCAAAGAATACACACAAATTGACGTAACACTGTTTGCTTAAGTCAGGAATATTAATATTATAGTACCAATAAACCATTGAACCAATTATTAAACTCAATACCAAAACCACTACAAGAATAGTATTGATTACTTTGGAGAGAGTCGATAACCACTCGTTTTCATTCTTCTTCTTCTCCTCCATTGTATTAATAAAAGAGGCGACCATTAATAAACTCAAAAGAGTTAATGAAGTGATGGTCAATATCTTCCATTTATTTCTGATAAATGGATGATCCATCTCAGTTTATGTCGAATACAATTAGTTGTTATTTAGAACTCCATTTATGGCTTTAGAGATGTCTCACAAGAATTCTAAATAAAACTCAAAAGAATTACAAGAATTCATATCAATGTTAGACATCGTTTGTTGAGTCAATGACTTACTAAAACATTTTGTTCCCCTAATTATACAAAATTAACAAAATTTATAGAATTGGTTACAAAATGACCCTTCACTCACTCACTCACTCACTCACTTACATTAAGAATTATTATTAAGTTTTAAACTTTTTGATAATTATGTGACAAATATTTTAGTTTAAAACTATTTTTACTCAAAATAAAACTTACCTTGTTTATTCAAGAGCGCAGGTTAAGAGGGAATTATACCATTAGGTATGAAATCATTTTTAAAACATTGATTCAATTTGGAGACTGACTGACGCCGACTGAAAATTTTCATTTTGTTTTAAAAATGTTGTTTTATTAAATTCATAGAACAAAATGATTCATACTATCAATCATATGATTGAATGACTTCTTTGAGCGATAGATAGCAGTAAAGCATTTGTTTACTAAACAAAACTTGTTTTCATAATTTTTTTATAAAATCTATAAATTATTAATAAATATATTCTTTAGTTTTAATTATTTTTTATCTTTTAATTATGCAATCAATCAATATATCAACAAATTGTTCCACTTTTAAACCAATAGAGTCCTGTCTTTTTGTTAGATTTAATGGCACTGAAGATCACAACTCAGGTTTGGATAAGATTTCAAAACAACTTTTTTGAAATAATTTGATTCAATGAATAGAAACGAATGAAGACATCGAAACACTTTTTGCAAATGAAAATTGTGTTAAACTCGAAGAACCAATTTCTGACTCTAAAGAGTATCAAATATTTATCAAAAGAGTCGACAAATCGGATGAAGAGTTGATGACAACAATTGATTCGTTTTCAATGTTATGTTCAGCAAAAGTCACTGAAATTCATGGCAACGATTTTAATGAATATTTGGAAACTGTTTTCAATGAGTAATTCAATTGTTATTAAAATGTTATTCAATCTTTTTTTCTTTTTTTATTAAGACTTATCGAAGAAGTGGACGGACTCTCAATCTTTAGAAGTGATTATCGCTTCAAAGAACCACAAAAAGAGATAACTCTAACGTTTAAACATTTTAATGAGTTATGGATCTATGGATTAGTTGTGAAACTAAATAGGATTAAGAAGAAGAAGCCTTCCATTACTTCCAAAGACATATCAGGTTTTGCGTCGATTTTTAATACATTATCGATGTTCGCCAACTCCTCTAAAAGCGATTCTTCAACTGATTTGATCCAAAGGTTATCAAAACTTAACACAAATGATAAGATAAGTGCAAATGTTGTTAAAAGTGATCAAATTATATCAAAGAATGGGATTAACTGTGAATTGAAAGATGAAAAACAAATCGATTCATCTAAAGAAGAATTATGTGATTCATGTCATTGTCCTAAGAATTATGTTTCGGATCAAAATATTGATTATTTGTGTCGATATATTGACCAAAAAGTGTCTGATTTGGAGAAAAGTATTGACAATAAATTTCTTTCATTAGAGAATAAATTATTTTCAGCTCTAAATCTCTTTATTAATAAATAATAAAAATTTTTATATATTTTCGAAGAATTGTTTTAATTAATTATAAATTAATTATTTTTACTAATTTTACAATTTTTACAAATAAATTAATTAATGTTTAAATACAAATAAATCATTAAATACTTAAAGAACGCAATTCATTAGTATTAGATCGAGGGAAAGCACTTTTAGCCCTAACCTGCAAACACCAGAAACAACTCATTATGAGAATTGTGAGAATGAGAACACCAGAGATTGCGATTATTATGGCTGTTATCAGAAGAAAAAAATTGATTAATGTTTTGAGGAATTGGTCTTCGGTTCGGACGCTCTTATGTTCGACAAGACTTCCGGAGATAACAAAGACTATAATTAAGAAAAGCGATGCAAAGAATACACACAAATTGATGTAACACTGTTTGTTTAGGTCCTCGATATGAATAATACACAAATAATAAACCATTGAACCAATTATTAGACTTAAGATCATAATCACAACAAAACTTATATTAATTGTTTTGGAGAGAGTCGACAACCAGTCGTTTTCATTCTTCCTCTTCTCAATTGAATTAATATAAGACATAACCATTAATAAACTCAAAAGAGTTAATATAATGACGATGACTATCGTCCACTTTTTTCTATCCATTGCTTTTCATGGATTGAAAGTCAAAACGACTTCAATTTCTTAAATGAAAGTTTTAATTAAAAGGAAATTTTCATTTTTCAGTTGTATTCAAGTTTTGTAGGGAATAGTAGTTATGTAAACATTTTAATGCTTTAAATAACTGAATAAAATTTAAGGATTTGATGAATGAAATCGATTTAACACTAAATCTGTAGTCATGAGACTAATAGCTTTTCAATCAATACTTTCTTCTATTCTTATGTTAGTCTGTAATAAATCCATTATATTCTGTCTATATTTTAAGCCCTCACTAATCAAATATTAATAAACTAAAAGCTTGAAAATGTGAAGGCCGTACAAAATGACAACTCCCTTATTCTCTCCCTTATTCTATGCTTTAGTTAAGAATTGCTTCTAATATTAATAGTTTTGCTTAAATCGTTCGTAATATTAAATTAAGTTTAAATGAAGTCCTTTATATAAGAATTATTTAAAATGAGTGCCACTCATTGAGTGGCACTCAAAGTAAAACTATGAACTATAAGTTAATTTACAAATATATGGAAAACTTTAATAAGCAGTGATGGCCATCAGGGGGTATAGGGGGGTATTTGGGTACCCCCCCTCGGTCCCGAAAAATTGTTGTACTAAAATGCAATAAAAAGCTGACTCCCCCTTCTATTTTTCTCATTTTTCGACCTAGACCAAAATAGAAAATTTATTCGAATTCTAGACATATTAAAGTATATTATTTTAAATAAAAAGTTTAAAAATTAAGCCATGAAAATGACCTAAATTATAAACTGTAAATCTCTAGTTTTTACGTGGCCATCACTGTTTAATAAGCAAGGTATCATTTCACAATTGTAACAAAACTAATGCATTGATTTTTGAAAGTTTGCATAACTTTTTTTCGAATAAGTGTAGGGAATCTCAAATACAAATCAAATGATCGCATATTTATTTGGCCGACAAATACTCACAAATACTCACAAATACTCACAAATACTTTTTAGAATAGACTCTATAATAGAGTGTAAAAAACAATCGAAGAAAATTAATAATATGGTTTAATAATAATAATAGAAGAAAAGTTTTGCTTATACTTCATATAAACAAAAAAAGCATTAAATAATTTATAATTTAATTAATGTGAAAAATAAAACTTTTATTCATTTAAAGATTTTAATAAAAATTTTAGTAACTTTTAAATACTTTTAAATACTTTTAAATTAAAATTTAAGGGACTTTTTAAGTCTTCGAAACATTTATTTCTTATGATATAAAAACGTTTATTATGTTATGAATAGCATTGAATCACATGTTTTCGTTTACAAAAACAATAAACTTTAGAAACTTTAGTCACTTAACTATTGGTTTAAAATTGATATTTAATTTAATTTAATTAATATAAATTTTATTTAGAATTAAATATTATAATTTTTAATCCAAAAGTGGTTTAAAATGAATTATTTTCTATCATTAAATCGATGTTTAAATTCATTAAATAAAACATTTTTGATAAATAAATTTGAAAACAAATTGATATCAAATCAATTGATTTTTAGGAATTTATCAAATCGTGAGTCAAATGACTTATTTATTAAAAAAATTAATTAAATGCTTTAAATAGATTCCGGAAGCTTTTTCGGTGATTCAAATGAATTGGAAGAAAATTTGAAAAAAGCAAAAGAAAGCGGAGGACAGACATCAGATCTAATTAAAAGACTTTTCTTCAATTATTCCAAACAATTTGATTATCAAAATCCTGGAAACGAAAGGAATCAGTTTATTGTCGATCGGATCAAACAATTGGCCCAAGAATTACAACAAAACAAAAATGAGTCAAACGATGCATTAAATGCAGCTCTGGTCGAGTTTTTTGTCAATTGTGGTGACCTTAAGTCAGCCCTCGATTCAAAGAATAGGATTTCTGATAGTTTTCGTTTGGATTCCTTCAAACTCTTTGATTTGGCGACACTTTTGGTTAATAACGACAAAACAAATGCCGCCATAAATCTCATGGAAAATGAAATAATGAAACAGAAGAATACGAACCGATATTTTCGCGACAATAGACAAGACTTCAGAAAAATGATCGATAAAAGTATGAACCGATTATTAAATGCTTTAATTGATAAACAAATGGAAACCAAAGACATTAAAAGAGTTTTCCTAATGTGTACAAAATTAAGTCCTACAAAAGTGAACAAAACAATTGCCGGACCTCTCATAAAAATGCACTTGGTCAGAAAAGACTTTACTTCAGCCCTAAAAGAGTTCGTTGAGATCGCACTTACGTATGAAGTAATTCCGTGGAATATTGAAATGATGAGGATTTTCATCGATAATAGCGATAAAAAGAGTTTAGAAACAGTCGTCAAAACTTCAACTCAAATCTATGGCCCATTTTCTACAGCTCTGGACTTATCGGCGGCCTATTTATACAACAACTTAGAAGAAGAGGCCCGACAACAGTTATCGAAAGTTTCGCGATTACCCCAAATTTCGATTGAAATGGTTTGCGATAAATTTGTTAGAGACCAGAGATTCGATTGTCTTAAATCCTTAATTGTGATGATACAACCGATTGGTGGCATCGATAGACAAAAGTTGTTTTCATATTTAATAACTGCTTATCAAAGGAGTGGACAAAAGGACAGAGCGCTCGACGTTTTAAATCTAATGAAAGAACAAAATATTGAACCGACAGAAGAGTTACTCAGACTTTATGATAGAAAATAATTTGTAGCCAAAACTTTATATTGTTTTTCTTTAAATTAAAAACATTTTAATAGACATTTAGTAAAAACATTTAATTCAATTTCATTTAAATATTGAATTTCATATTATTTTGTTTATAACTAAAGTTTGTGGACTTAGTAATCAATTAAAGTATTTTGAAATATTTGTAGAAATTGATTGATGAGTCAATAATTTAGTTGTTGGGAACGGAAACATTGTTTCCGTTCCCTTTAGTTTAACTTTTTTTTGAGTTTCAATTATTGTTTAATCTTTTAATTAATCGATTGAATAAATTCATGAATAAATTGCTTTCAAATATGAGTTTAGAAAATATTAGTCTATTCTTATTAATTGTGATTCCGATCACAATATTTGGCAAAACTATTCTAATAACCGGTTATTCATTTTTAACTTTTATTTATTGAACTTTTTGTGACTTTTATTTTAATTTTATTTGTTTTACAAAAAGATGACCCGAAGTTAGACTACGACTTTCACGACCAGGAATTGGTTAATACAACAAAACCAAAAACCAATACTTCATTCAAAGATTCAGAATTAGAGACCGAAGAAAATGTCATCCATTCGATAGACTCCGACAAAAGGCCCACAAATGATACGATTCTTGAAATAACCACTGAATCTGTATTAATAACACCTGATTCTAGAGTTCCAATGTGTTCAATGGATCAAGATAAGTTTTATCTAAAGGTTATTATTTTGAAAATAAAACTATCCAGTACAATTTTTAAAGATTCAAATTCAATAGATATCACAACTAACTGAGAAATTTGTGCCAGATCATTTAAAATTAAGGCCTATAGAGAGAGGCGTTTTGGCAAAGTTTTATCTCCAAAATGGAAAACTTATTATTAACAAAGACTTCAAAATTGTTGGACAACCCGTTTGTTATGATTTGGACGACAAAAGCAGAAAATATGAAATTATGTTATCATTTAATAACTTAATGGGTTCTTATGAATGGAAATTATATAATCTTTTCGGATACAATTTCACCGAAAGCGCTCTCTTATCGGTTTGAATGAATACTTTAACTCATTTTAAAAGGAAGTATTGATTTCTTAATTGTTATAACTCTTCAAATTACAGGTCAAACAAATTATGACTGAATTTGTAATAATTGAGAACTCACTTCAAAGGACTAAATTAAAAGATATTAAAGTCGGCAAAATTGATGGCATAGAAGTTAAAGTGAATATACCCGAGAAAATTACTACTATTTCGTATCTCAAACCAATGCTCGAGTATATTATGTCAAGAATTTCAACAATTATTGCCAACGGATCGATGGACACTATTAGTAAAAATATGCAGGATATTTTTAGAGAATCTGTTCTAGATAAAATCAAAATCAATCCCTAATTTTATGTAAAACTTATCAGAATTTGAACAATAAATCATTCGAATAAATATAAAGAATTTACAAATATTTTTCAATATTTTCAATAATTTTTCAAGAATTATAATATAAATTATTTAAACTAGTTCATATTATGGTTATTTTCTCTCAAAATACAACTGAAGATATTTTAATATATATTATATAATTAAAACTTAATAAAAATTATATTAAACTCATCGATAATTATATTATAATTAGAATTATGTTATTAAAGTTAAATATCGGAAGGATATATCAGTAAAGTGTCCTGATTACTATTACTACAATGATATTAACCCAATAGTCTATTAAAATTATTTAAAGTATTCATTGAAAAGACCTAATATAAACTTTTAACATCCAATTTAAACTTTTATTTAACTTAAAACTAAATTAGAAGTACTAGAAATTAAATTAAATTCAAATATTTTGAGAAGTTTATTGTTATATCAATAATTGCATATTTGATCATGTTCATTTTGAGACTAAAGATCCTTATAACATATATATTATGAATAATAAGTTATAATTTATATTAATTTCAGATTAATTTTATTTAAGAAATACTTATAAAAAATAAAATAAAATGATTAGGAATGACATCATTGACACAAAAGTTTAATATCGGAAGGATATATGTCTATAAAATTGTCCGGATTATTATTACTAAAATGATATTAACCTAATAGTCTATTAAACTTATTTGAAAATTGACTTTAAGTTTATTGATTCAAATAATACAACAAAATTAGTTTCAATGATGTGTTCCTTCAAATTAAATCATTTATTTATTTATTGTTTATTTCTTCCAATTTTTATTTGTGACAAACAATTGAAAAAAGAGGTTAACATTAGTTGTCTTAAAATTCTTAAAATCAAATTTTTCACTTAAAGTTAATGA
>JAQIXI010001509.1:0-13363 GCA_034700165.1 Galumnidae sp. Gr-Ori-00277 | reverse complement strand
AAGTTTGAATTACGAGAAGTTTTATATCATTTCTCGAATTGTTTTCTTACTTTTGATGAGAATTCAGACATCAGTTCTTTTTACGTTATCCTCTTTTTTGTTGTTTTCAACAGAGAGTGGACTCAATTGTGGTAAGACTTCAAAACTAAGATTTGATAAAAAATATTTCAATAAAAATGAAATCTTCGGAAATAAAATAAATGTTTTTGAGACCACTTTTAAATTCATTTCTCAAATTGTTTTACCTTTTGATGAGAGTTCAGACATCAGTTCCAATGGTTTACTTCGAATGACATTCTTCTCATTCAGTGACTTATTTGTCATCAAATTGTGTCGAATTCACTAAAATTTATATTTTGCCGAAAATCTTCAATTGTCTTCAATTGTCTTCACGTCAGTCGATGTCAATAGAATTGTTTCAATCGATAAGAAAATATTTTCCACTAAAAGACCACTCAATCGGACTTCACTTCAAAACCATTCATTTCTTAAATTTAGTGTTCATTTAAAGGACTTCCAAATGACAAACGATTGTAATTTTGTCTTCAATTCATTTGTTATAAATTATAAATTATAATCGAAGTGTTTTTGTTTCTTCTGGTAATCACTTTAATCACTGAAAAGAAGACAAAAATATATAAATTAAATAAAAGAGTATTAAATGAATCAATACTTTAATATTTCGCTCTCTTTTTGTAATCCCTTTTGTGTTACAAATGTTTTCGGTTTTCGGGCTTTAAATCAATTGAAAACAAAATTAGTTTTTCAAACAATTAATCAAATAATTAATGAATTACTCGATGTCTCTTCCGATGACTATTCAACGGAGAAGTCATCCATTTTTTGAATGTTATCACCAGAAATCTGTTCTTCAGAAAGAGACGACTCAAATCCAGAGGTATTTCTGAATCGTTGTTCTGACGAATATGTCTTAAAACAGGATCTCTTATCTGATGGTATCCGACGACAACTACAGACACTTCTTTAGATTTAATATAATTTGAAATAAAATTTAAAATAAATTAAAGCATAAATTTTAGTCGAAATGAAATAAACTTACCTTTGAATCAATTAATTGCCACTCATTTACAGATAATTCATTAAAATATATTAATAATAAACAAAACAATTAAATAATTTAATAATAAAATGAATTTAAAGTTTTGTTTACTTAAAATATGAGTTAAAAATCACTACAAATAAGTCTCTCAAATGATTTTTCATATTTTATTTAATTTCTAATAAAATATGAATTCATTTAAAACTATTTTGTTTTCAAAAAAATTTAGACTAATTTTAAAAATAAATTATTTTAAGTAAATCAATAAATAATTAAATTATAATAAAGTTATTAATATTTAAATTAAATGATTCTCAACTGTATTTAAAGTGTGGAGTAATAAAAGTAATAAATATAGTTTTGAATAACTGTAATATTTCTAAAGAAATATTCCTTAAAATCAATTAAAATTTCAGTATTTTGACGAAAGATTACAACTAATTTGATTACAAATATATTCTAAATCCAATCATTAAAAGTGTCGCCACTTATTGACAATTATTTGCATTTACTCAACACCGATGTTATGATACCTTTTATATTATGTATATTTTATAATTTTATTAATGATTTTATTGTTATAAAAAGTATACATTTGACAATTCATATATTTAAAGAGAGTTAAACATTAGAGCGCACAGTTTAAACATCATATTAGTGTTTGATTTGCTTTTGTACGAACTATACGTTTAGTATGTTATATGAAATTATATATACATACAAATTATGAATTTATGTATAAATAGACAATCAAAAACTAATGGCATCCTAAATGTTCGCTCTTATGTTAACATTGCTTTAAATGACTATTCATAGTCATAGCATTTATGAATTGCTTACTTACGTCATAAAATGTTCTGCAAATGTAAACAAACATTTTATTTATGATTTAATTCAAATGAATGATGCTTACCATGGTAGTTCTTTGAATTTTAATTGATTTCAATTTATTAAACAATGATTTTCTTCACTCTTTTATTGAATAGTTTTTCAATGATAACATTTGAGGAAAATATGTTTTAATTTAACTCAAAGCCAATGAAAATAAGACATAAAAAATACAAATTATATTAATTAGAGTTCAGTTTAAATCTTAATTAAATCTAATTTTCTTAAATATTTACTTAAATATATCTTAAATTTAAAGGTTTTATTTAAGACATTCATATGAGTCGACACTTGCTTTCAAACTAATGTTTAGTAAAAATAATTTTATAACAAAATTTATTGAATAATTTGTATTTACATCGAAATGAGTAGACATTAATTAAACAAAATTACATTAAATTAATTATTATTAGAAATACATTAAATTTGAGGAAATGATAAAAACATTAAAAGAAATTTCGAAGTATTTTTCAGAGCATTTCATATAAAACTTAAGTCAAAAAAATAATATATTTTAAGTTAAAATCCAAACACTTTTCGCAAATAATTTAATAAATCCTTTGATTTGAATTAAACTCAGAATTTGATTAAATAAAAGCCATAAAAAATAACATCAATTAAGTGGAGTTCATTCCCACTCTCCGACTACAAGGCCAGAGGAGGGCCCACTCCGGCCACTAAATAACTGATGCATTTGAACGGAACTCAATTGATTAGGTTTTAAGTTAAAGGGGTATCGACTCGGAGACGAATATTTACGATGAATACCATAAATGTCATTATTATCGCTTCGAATGCTATTAGTATTACTTCCACTGACATAACCACTGCTTATACTATTAGTTCCGTTCATTTTTGATAGAAAACTATCTGACTCTGAGTGTGTCAGCTCATAGTGGCCTCCATTTCGGCCACTCTTTGATAAGAAGCCTCTACTGCTGGCTTTTTTCATTATTGGTGGCTCTCCTTTGCTTGAAGTGGTTTGTGGTGCGCTTCCAGTCAATCGTTTGACAAAATTGGGTACTCGAGCACTAAAACCACAATAATAGGGGTCTTCTGTTAAAAGAATGACAAAAATAAATAAATTTTATTAAAAAAAATAAAATCATTTGAAAAACTAAAAGAAATTTTTTCAAATAAATGAAGAGATTTTTGACCAAAATTACTGTTAGAATGAATTCAAGTGTGAAATTTGTGTCAACTATTGTGCCGTCAACTCATCATTTGGTCAAATAAAGTGATGATTAACTGTTGACGACTTTATTTTGAGAATCGGTTTTATTTTTACTTGAATTCAATGAATGATTCGATTGTTTTTTGGTTTTGTTTTTGTTTTTCTTTTGGTTTTTAGTCTTAAGATTAAAGCGATTTCTCTTAAATTATTTCCACTAAAAGTATTAAAAGTTTTATTCGGTTTTTTGACTCAAATGATTACCGAATTTCCTATTGATATCACTTTTTGTCTTTTGCTGTTCATCTGAGTGTTCATTCTCGAGGTCGACCTCATAGTCTGGTTTCGGTAGATTTATAGGAGGCTTTTTGTTGAGGACATCCCTCGGAGGCAGTCGTGGGGGTCGAGACTTATCTGAACTTATTTTTCTCTCAGGTTTACCACCACTTGAGTTGGAAGGCATAGAATATGGGTCTTCTTCGGGAAAACTCTTCGACCGTTCAAACATTTGATACAAATTATTGGGTCGTCTGTTGTCGACTGTTTTGTCAAATAAAGAGAAAATTAATTATTTTTTCAAAATTTCGGAAAAAGTTTTTCTTCGAAACTAATAATTATCTGAAAAACTATTGAACGACAAATTGAATAATAAGAGGAAAACCTATGAGGAAGTGATTCTGAAAATATTAAGACATTATTGAATCATTACTAAAGTATAGCTGTTTTTACAAATCATTTTAGAATAACTGTTCACTTATTTTATGTCTACTTATGTCTGAGAAAAAAATTCTTCGATAAGTTTAGATAAGTCTTTAATGATATCACATTTTTTTTATAACATTTTGTGCTATCATTTTGTCTGAGAATTTGAATGAAAGGAGATTTTAGAAACACTTAAATGATCTGAACTAATGTTATGATGAAAATACGTTCAAATGATTGAGACATAGGTTTTCATTTCCCGAAGTAATAAAAAAACAAAAGAAATAAAATTTCGATTAATATTTGGCATCAATTCATGATTTTAAGGAAACAATAAAAGTAATAAAAACTAAATGTTTCCGAACAAAAATAAAAGGGATTTTCAGTTAATTTTCTATTCAGGAAAAATTCATTGGCTGTCAAACACTTGTAATCAAAGTCTCAGTTCATTTGATTAATGAATCGATGAGACAATGATTTAATAATATTTGTAAAAACGAATGAATTTTTTGAACATTTCCTCAGAAAAAATCAAGAAAAGTGCCCAAAAACTATCATCGCTTCAATGAATAATTATGATAAATTGAGCAAGGCAAAGGATGATCTCATACTTGGCGGAAGTTTCGACTTGAGCATATCCATTGCAACAATGTTTATAATCATAACCCAAACGGGCACATCCAGGACATCGGACGCATCCCTTACGAACGCAATAATACTAATGCACTGATCCTCGAGTTTTCGTCGGTCGGGATAAGCGTTTTTCAGTTCCCGATAAACGTTTTGCTGGAATTTCTTCATATCAAACAATTTAACCGATTTATTCATTTCCAGTAAACCATTTGCTTTGATTATGTCATTCGAGACACTATTTTGTATTTCGTTATCACTCGACCAGCCCTTGACGTAGACATTAGTTTTACTGCATCTCTTGATGAGTACATTTCCATCCTGGTCCATTTTAACTTTGACTCCTAAACCAATGGTGCGTTTCAGTTCTTCAGTTTTAGGATCTCTCATAGGATTATCGAAACCGTTTAGACCAATACGATAGCCATCGAAGCCATTATCGCATCCATTAATTGTGAGAATGGGTGCTCTGGCGTAGGCTTTGGCCACTCGACGGTTCCGTTCCATACAAATAATTTTGGCCCAAATTTCGTCGTCGATTTGATCCCATTTGAGCAGAACTTCTTGAATGTGATTCTGTTGTCAAATGTAATTAAATTTGATTTAAAGATTTTAGAGATAAAAATGTGTATAAAAATAATGAAAAGTAACCAAAAGTGCAGTTATTTTAAGTTTTAAAACTATTGATCCGTAAATTAATTGTCAAATAATTAACCCAAAAATGTTTTACTGTTTTGATATTGAATGACAACAAAATCGATTGGAATTAAGTAAAACTTTTCTAAAATCTATTTCTTTAAAAAAAATAATTTCATAAAATGCAATAAAAAAGTACATCTAGCAAATCTAGCAAGATTACTTGTCAGATTAGAGAAAATATTCAGGTTAAACTGTTCGACAATTTCTATGATAAGCGGAAAAGTGAAGAAATACTCTTAATTGAACTGATTTTTAAAATATCCTTAAGATTTATGAAAAGTATATCAAAATATATTTTCCTAAAAATTTTTCCTTGTTAATAAAAGAGAACAGACGACAGACGACTTTCAAAGTGTGCTAGATAGGATTTTTATTACTTATAGGATATAATAGTAATAAAAGTTTTTTCTAAAATAGAATGTCGTGACTCATATAAATGACTTTAAAGAAAATATTGTTGAGTTAGGGCTGAGTTGGGGGCGGAATCATATGACTGGACTTTCCTTATATAATATTATATACATATTCAGTGAAAACAGAATTTTTGGAATATTTTAACCGTTGACTGAAAGTGAAATTAATTAGAAAAAAAATCAATTAAATTCCAGAGAAAACAAAATAATAAGTGGCAAAAGTTAAGGTCATTTTACTAACCAATAGTTTTTATTAATTAAAATATGAAAACTAATTTCAATGTACTTTCAAACTGACTAATGGATAGTCCCTTGAAATTATCCAAAGCCTTGTGCCACATATCATATGATCTTTTACTTTTTTTACTCATATTTAGATATAACCAGAAATTGATTACAATTTAGTTCTATGGTATTATCCTGAGCATATTTATTAGCCGTTGGAGTACTTGAATTAATTAATTACTAATTATATTCAAAGACAAACCAAGAGTACATTTTTTTATCGCATGAATTAATTCTTTAATTGAATACAAATTTCATGTTTTTTTTTCAATTAATTGATTCTCAAAAAGTGTTCACTAATTTCAGGAACTCGAGTCCACTCTATTTATCGAAATACATATTTTCGAAATACAATTCTTCAATTGTTTTGGAAAAATAATTTCTTTATTAGAATTAGAGATCAAGTTTTGTGACTTTGAATCAACACTTTTTGTAGAAACAAAACATTGAGAAATACTTTTAAGACGAAACAAAATTAGATTTGAATCTTGTTTTTTATTGTTCCCAATGAGGAAGTGATCACCAAGGTGGTCCTTTAAGACAGGTGTGCAACTAGTTTTAGAAGTGAACCACTTTCAAGATCATACTATTGTTATTAGCACAGAATAAGTACTTTGTCACGAAATGTGCGCTATTATTATTTTCACCTGAACACTTTTGGTTTTTAGGGCTTGGACAACCTTGGTGGTCATTTTGATTGGGAATTTGTCAACTCTTTGCAAAGAACAAATAAATTGTAATTTCTCGACAATTAGATAAACTTATTTCTGGGTTAAAATTTTGTTTAACCAAAACATAATTGTTTTGAGAAACGAAGAAATTGTGAAACACTCGAGACATGAGTTGTTTTATTTCATTGTTTCCTGTATTCCAAACAATTGTGTTTTATATACACTTTTTTCATATATTATGTAATTTCTTATGAAGTCATATATTTTGACTTAAATTATGCATTAAATGAATATATTATTCAATTTGTTTACTAATTATGAAATTAAAACAAAATTATTTGCATAATATTCACGTCTTTTGGGAGCAAATAATAGGAATTTTAATCAAAATGTTTTTCTCTGATAACTTTTGTTCAGTTAATTAAATTGATTTAAAAAGCGTTAAAACAGAATTAAAACCTATTAAAATGTATTAAATACAGTTTTGTGCCCAAAATACTACTTTTTTTAATACTTAACACATCGTTAATAATATTTAATAATAATAATTGGATTTTTTGTTTTAAATTTTTAGTTCACTATAAAGAGGAGCACAACGTTATGTTCTCACGATTTTCAAGTTTAAGACCCAAAAAACATAACTCGATTAGATTATAATGAACTCATACAATGAATTTTATTTTACGAGTTATTAATCGAGCACATAATAAATTATTGATAACTCATTTTTTTAGGGGAAAATCTATTGATGGGAATTCCTGTCAATCATTTCTTTATTGTTTCGGTGAGAAATAAAAAATCGAAATAATTGCCATAAAAAACGAATAAAATGTCTCATTATATTCTAGATATTGTGCTCGAGAACATTGATTAAAATCAAGTGATTAGATATTATCAGTCATTTAATCATAAATTTTTTTTCACAGCTTTTATAACAAAATTGTTTCGCACTTCAGTTTAGAGACACAACAAAAATCATTAATAAAATGTAGGATTTGTTATAAGGAATGAATAAAATAAAAAAAAAGCGGAAGAAAACCAATGAGTTTTGAAAAGTAATAGAATATTATTATTTCCATTTCATTCTTCTCTCTGTTGGCAAAAATGACACATATTTTAACAAATTGTTATTTTGTATTATTTTGTATTTAAATAAAAGTGAATCTGTTTTTTTCAGGACTCTTTACTAATGACTGTCTTTTATGGTTTGAATAATTGTTTGAATTGAGAGAAACGAATCGCACCCTTTGTCTCATATTTCAGTTTAAAGAAAATGTTTGTTTGATTTGAATTTTTATTATTATTATGTGTTTTATAATTATTTTTGTAATTCAAAACCAAAATAAATGATTGAAACCTAAGTTAAGACAATTGAAGAATTAATCTCTTTCTTTAAACCAGAAGTAATTTTCTCTCGAATCAAATATTTTATTTCCCATATATTCCATAACACTTATAATAATCAATAGAATTGTATTATGGGAACACCTTGTTAGTGCCAATCCCAATTTTTCAATGCAATTATAATTGAATATAAAGTTATTTCTTTAGTTAAAACTTTATTTTTCTTATTTAATTCAATCAAAATTAATTGCTTTCAGTTTATCATTGGTTTTGTAATTCCAGACAAAAGCAAAATACAATTCAAAGCAAATAAACCTAAAGTTTTGGCCCAAAAGTTTTTTTAACAAACATTTCATGAAAACCCTTTTCAGGCATTACTTTCGCTTACAGTTCGCGAAATTGTTATCGTCTGTGAAATTCAAACCGTCGGCACATTTACTTATGTCAGTCCTATTGAGGTATTGGCGTTCTCTATATAACCAATAATTCTGGCATTGATTACAGTCTATGCCGTGTCGTCCGGATTGATCGGTCAGTTTGATAATGTTTTGAGGGTTAGCGTCAAAAAATGGTCGAAATATTCTTTCGCTCAAAAATGTTATCTTTTCATTCAACTGTAAATTCAAAAGAGTGGGTCTTTTAATGTTTGAGAAGGACTCGTCCTCAAAACCAGTGCTGTTAAGATAGTCCATTCCCGATAAATTGATTAGAAGTGACTTATTTGATGGTTGGCTGAATGTGAAGGCGTTCTTTGGTATATATCCGATATTGTTGTGGTCTAAGTCGAGTTCTTCCAAATTATTCAATTCAAAGAAAGCGTATTCACCGATTTTTCGGACGCCCACCGCTGGAAAACCAAGAAAGTGGATCGACTGTTGAGCCTCAACATCTTTGAAGGCATGCGATGGTATTTCCGTAATGTTCAGGTGTTGGCATAGAATTACTTCGATGTGTTTAAATGTGTTCAAAGCGTGAAACAATTCCTGATTTTCAATGGGTGTGTACTCAATGTTCACTCTTTTGGTCACTTCAGTTGTGGGACCAAAAGCATGTCTATGAATGTGTGTCAGTTGTCTGTTCCAGAAGAAACCGATGTAATCGAATGTAATGTTGAAAAACGTGTTCTCTTCGATTTCAGTAACACTCGAGTTATCCAAAAGAAAGCTCTTGAAATGTCTTTCATTGTCCTGTAGTTTGTCATTGAATTCTTTCATAATCTCTTTGAGATTCATTTTCTCCGTTCCGTGACATGAGATCTCACTATCGACACAAACACAGGGTTTGTGCACTTCTGGATGCAAACAATTGGCCCGAATATTACCAAAACAAATATAAACCACAAGAAATACAATTTCTAGAATTTCATCGAAAATTCAATTAAATTTTGAAATATTTATATTTAAAATCAAAGTCTCAGCATGGTGGTCCCACCTGCAATGCTCAATCGGACAGTTGTCAAGCATAATTATTGTAATCAAAGTAAAGTAATGGTAGATAAGGAAAAATATACGTTATTTGGAATAAGAATAAAAAATATAATTATGAATGAGAAAATAATGAGGAGCATATAACTATTAACTAGGTCGAATTATTAGTTATTGATTTGATATAAACTTACTTATATTACTCGAGACAAACATTTTTCAGTAAAAACAAGTTTACAGAATATGAACTTCAGTTCAATTATTTCATTCAATTGTGTGTTTAGACACTTTGCAAGTTTATTTTAAGAGTGGAAAGTTTTCTACAATATTTCCATTTATAATCAGATGAAGAGTCCGAATGTCCACTAATTAAAGGGTTAATTATAGAAACTAAAAGTCGAGGACATCCTTTCGAATACAATTGAATGAAACGCAAATTTCTTGAAATACAACCCTTTTGTGAGTTATTATTATTATATTATGGCTTTAAATGGTATATCATTAAAAGGAACCAGTTTATTTTGGTACAATAATTCTCTGGAGATGAGCCCAGACATAATAAATTGACTTCAACTCATTCATAGCTCAACTCTTGAGGCTAATAATGAAAACTATTATAATAAATGAATGCTTACTTACGTGAACACTAACATCAATATCATATAAATTCTAAGTATCTAATCCTATATTTACCCACATTTCTAGTTTTGGACATGAGCAAGGTGCTTGTCTCTAGGCAATGTCTTGAATTCGAAACTCGAAGGAAGTGATCAAGGAAATGATAGATAAGACCTCGTCTTTAAAAGTTTTATATCTTTGGATATATCAGAAAAAATAGGCTAAAAAAATAAGTAAAAATTAAGTCAAATAAGTAAATAAGTGCTGACGATATGCTGTGCCGATGGCTCTTCCATATATTGTAATAGTTTTTCAATTTATAAATAGAAAATTCATTTGAAAATTAGTAACAAAATAATAGTAAACAAACAATTTATGAGATAAGAGACGGATTTGAATAAATAATTTCAAATTAATATAACTTTTATTTACCTTACTTTAAATTACATTATTATATCACCTTGCCCCAAACAAACCTGAATGAGACCACATGTTTAGCCAAAATATTTGATTAATCAATGAAATTTTGCAATTTATTGATTGTTCCAATTTATAATTCCATTTTGAATATGTTTTTTGAGAAAATTACTCAATTTATTAATCAAATGGTTTTACTTAAATATGTTTTTCTCGAAGGAATAGTTAATTAATCGCTGATATAATCAGGAATTAAAACCTCTTTTTCCAGAATGAACTCAATTTTAAGATTTTCTTATTTACAATTCAGATAACAAAAACCGTATTTAGAATTATTGACAGATTATTTCACTTCTGTTTCTTTAGTGAACCCTTTCTTCAGATAAATGGCGTAAAGAGTGTTTCAAATTAATATTTACTTAAAAATTATTTTAAACTTAAATATCAAATAAATCTGACATTAATTCGAAACGCTTTTACTTTACGATAATATCGACAAAAAGCGGCTAAAATTTAGTTAAAAAATTAATTTATTATCAAAAGTGAAATTATTTTTCAGGAAAAAAATGACACAAAAATTACTGAATAGATATACAACTGACCCGGAGCTAATAGTTTAACTCGTTATGTTTATTTGAAATTAATAATTTCTGTTTTAATAAAACTAAAAGATTATTAAATTTTAAGCAAATCATTATTAAATACATTTTTAATTTTTATGACACAAAAAAACTAAATGATAATAATTTGAAAAAACCTGGTTATCCTAGTATTACGTTAGAATATAAGCAAGGCAAATATTTCGTACTATACTTGAATTGTTTTGTGAATTCTTTTGACGCCTTAAAAAGAATTCAAAATTAGGCGTTATTTAAGTGTTAAAGCATTTTGAGACCAGACTTTTGTCTTTGTGCTAACACTGGTAGTCATATCGACCTCAATTATGTAGAAATATTTGGCCAAGATTAAACACTAACGCTAAAGAGGTGTGGAGTGCACCAAAAAAATCATAAATTCAAATGCGCTTATATTATGTTCAGGTGTTGTTTCGGTGGTATTTTTTTCTTCATTTTGGGCGACCTTTAAATCATGTGCCGAGTGTTCAATAAACTCAAATGTAAATCATTAACAGCAAACAATTAACGGTTGATCTCTATTAGGATTTACATATCGAGCGCTAACTGAGCGATAAATAACATAAACGCTTTTACATACAAAACCCATTAGAAAGGGATGAATGCCTTACTTAATGACGAAATGTGACGAAATGTAACGAAATATTGATTTTTAAAGAGTTTTTCTATTAAAAACTTGAAAGTCGTTTAAATCCTTAAATGATTTCGACATAAAAAAAAGAGCGAAAAGATTTAGAAATGTTTTTAAAAATATATTTTAAAATAACTTTTGAGGTATAGTTTAAAAAAGGCTTTCAATTATAAAAGTATTTGCAATGAATTTGGAGAAAAAAACTCATTGGAACAGTTATTCCCTTGCAAAAGGTTTTGGCCGAAGGCGTCTTAAAAGAGCTCCACCCTTAAGTTACGCGTTTATATGTTTAGTATACCTGTCCTTCCAATACCTTTAGAAAAATGTTAATTCACTTTCGATGTGAATAATAATTCGTATTGTTTTGGTTTCGAATAACTTTTTCCCACTAAAGAAAAGTTGTATTTATTTGCTTTATATTCTCCTCTCAATCAATGATGAAATATAGTGTTTAAGGGATTGGCTATCATTTTGAGTGATATTTTGACATCAGGTCTCCAAAAGCCCTGAATTATAAAATTTCAAAATTCAAAACTCTTTTGAAAAGTTCTTTTCATTTATATTATGATTAGTGTTTAGGCATTTGTTTTAATGATATGAATGACTGCATCTCTGAATAACAATATTTTTCATAAAAGAATAGTAAAAATAACTGTTATTACGACCACTGAAAGTATTATAAAATATTTGATTTTATGATTACTTTTCATTTAAATATTATATACATTCTGTAAATACCTCTCTGAACACCTGAACACCCTTTATATGCATTTTTTCACGCAATAGACTATAAATTATTCATTCGTTTTAGTTATGTCCCATTTTTGACAAACATTTGCTTTAATGGATAAGAAAGTGATTAAAACATAACCTTTTCTTTAAGTTCTTATCATTTTATGTAACTTTCGATTAAAACATTCATTTTGTGAGAAAATATGTGTCCACTCAGATAAAAATAAAATCCTTTTTACAACTCCGGGTCAAATAACATTTATGAGTTTTCTCTCGTATATTTTAACATTAATAAGACCCGGAATATGAATTTTTAAGACTTGAAATCATTTAAAAATCTGTTCATTCATTGACTATTTCTGAACATTTATTTAATACATAATCTAATAATTGATTATAAATAAGTTTATATTTTTAGGATATTATCGTTTGAAATGTTTGAAATGCAATTTATTTCTAAGAAAATACGTGTGAAATGTGTGCTCTTCTTCTTCTTCTTCTTCTTATATTAATAATATTGTGACCCAATTCTATATCTCATGTATTCATACAACACTTTTGACTTAACATTTAAAATAAAATGTCTTCGAGTGAATCGTGTCGTCTCAGACTAGGCTTTAATACAGGATTATTATAATTATTTATTACTGAATTATTTATTAGTCGATACCTGTCCTAAAAAAGGTTAAGTGTCAGGACTTTGTATTTTAAAAGTACTTTTGTTGTTGTTATGTTTTTTCAAAAAATAAAAAACATAAGAATTATTGAGTCATAACATTAAAATACATTTTCTGGTGATTTATAGTCTTATTAAAATGTGGAAGTTGAAATCTCGCATGATATCTTAGGACAATCATCGTGAGTAATTACCAAGGAGAGTTTATACATTCAACTGATTTATTTCTAAAAATGTGATTATTTTAAACTTTTTTTCATAGTTTTCATGCAAAATAGCCATTAATTTGATCCGGGACAATTTGGTGATGCTTATCAACCAAAAAGTGGTATTTACACCAAATGGTAGCTCTCTCTCTCTCTCTCTC
>JAQIXI010001508.1:0-13376 GCA_034700165.1 Galumnidae sp. Gr-Ori-00277 | reverse complement strand
AAGGAATTATTCAAAACTTATTCTCTGATGACTTCAATGGTAAGGAAATTACAGTTTAAGAGTACAGTAAACCCTTACAAGAGATACAATTGTATGTCCAGTGATAACAAAACTCCTTCGCACGCATTCGACCATTTATTGCACTGAATGTATGTCAGTATCGAAATATTATATAACTTATGGACTCTAATGATGGGAATCTTTACACTCGACTTTTCAAAACAGAGTCCGACCCTTGTGCTGGTGTCAAAGCAGAGCATACACACACTCCAGTAGTGAAATATACAGCACAGAACAAGTATAAGCAGTGAGTCGTGTCGTCAGTACCCTTGAGATATGCATTTTCTGGTCGTCCAAAACCATTGCATTTGAAATTTCTAAATCATTTGATAAATTCGCAGACATTAGAGATCACAACATCACAGATGGGTTTTCGCATACACTTTATTTGTCCTCGTTTTCATTTTATCGATTTGTCAATTGTCTACATAAAAGCACTACTCATTCAGAGCTAACTGTCTCTCCCTTTAGTCGAGTTTATTATTGAAATATATTTTAGTTTTATTGTCGAATGAATATATCGGAAATGATTTCCAGAATTAAAGCCTCCGGCGATTCAGACATTATTCTGTGACATATCATTAAATATCTGGCGATTGTGTGACACAACTGTTCTCACTATTAGGTGTCGATTAAGAGGCCTAAGATGTGGGATGTGTTGCCACTGAGGAACGGGCGTAGGATTGAGTTATTGCCATATATTCGGTTTATCTGATGTTTTCTCACAACAAAATGAGAAAATTGAGAGAATATGTCATAAATCTCTTCAACTATTCTTAAGTCGAGATATTTATTCAAAACAATTTTTTGGTTCGAAATATGATTTTCAAACTCTGGGATCAATTGGATGGTTGTCTGTAGTGAAGAACAATACATCATAGGCTGTGAATCTTTAGTCATCCATAATAGACAGGCCTCTCATAACAGAATATGCTCTCCACTGAACCGAGGCTTATGTCAGGTTCTGTCAGAAATTCTGAACCATTTTTTTTCTTTTGATTTTTTTACCCAAAAAATTTGTGCAAATATTACTTCGAAGGACATCCGAATCAGTGAACTCGTTCTCAATGCCTACCATTTGTTAGCGAAATATAATATTAAATAAATGACTCAAATATTGCATTACTTTGTATTTCCATTAATTGACAAAAATTGTAAATTTCTTTCTATTTGTTTTCGATTACGAAATAAACGAAAAGTAAGAGAAAATTCCCATAAAAAGTCTATTCATGTAAACACTGAGCAAAACATAATAAATGTTTTAAATTTGATATATTTTTTTCCTCTACTTTTCCTCAGACTTTGAATTCTGAGTTTTGAGTTAATGTTGTAATTAAGAGAAAAAACCTTATTATCTGATCTGAATGTCCTTAAAGTAAACTTTACAATGAGTTTAGTTAAGACTATTAAGAGTCAATGAGAAAATGCGATAAAAATAACAGTTTTGCCAAAAAGAAAGTTCTTTTGTGTTCAGTATTTGTAGTATTTTTCCCAAAAATAAATGCCTAAACAAAAGAAATATACACTAATATAGTATATATAATATATAAGTCTTATTATTATTATTATTGTTTCGTTGATCGCTTCATATCATCTCATACTTAATATTTCTTTGGGTTCGGGTCTCAGACTTTTTTTCAGGAGATTTATATCTTTTTGGTAAAGATTTTTGGAAAAATCATATTCGATGCCAGAAATTTAGTCGTTTCTCATAAGACGGTTGACTTCTCTTGCGAGGACTTCACTCACTGAGGGAAAAGTCAAAACTCATAGACTTTTCATTCATGGGTGCAGTACTTTCTCATTCACTTTTGTCTATTGCCTATCCTTTTATATTTGGGTGAGATATGTTTTTATGATTATCTGAGCAAAAATACACTTTTCTCTTATGAATTTCTCATTAGTGTGTCTATGACTATATGTCACTGACTCTACCCCTACACACTTTCATGGCTACCAATGCTGTCACAGAATTTATGAAAATTACAAAATCTTTATATAAAAAAAACTTCAAAATTCTTATGGAATATAAGGGATATTATATGAGAGCACAAACACTTTCATCAACTATTGAATGCACCGATGAATTGTTTGATGTTTGGGTGTCAGTACTCACTAACCCGGAGCTGATTGTTAGATATCAAAAACGACTCGAGTATAACGTCCGCCAATTCTTCATACGATTCATAAAAATATAAGAAAAATATACACTTTATATGACATGAGATTCTGAGTGCACAGAATATAAGTAGTGTTTCGTCAATAACCCAAAAGACGACATTTCTTTTGCTTCTCTTCTTTTTTATGACAAAAAGCGAATTATGGATAATTTCGACGTCCGGTCTCTGTCTTTCAAAAAATGTATACTTTTTATGATTTTCCCATTCAATGAGTGTTTCGATTCTGATTAGCACTCAGTATATGACAACAAAACGGGTTCATTATATCACAGCTCAACCTTTTTTTTAATCAACTTTTTTTCTGTTGTTATCAAAAATGATCAAGTTGTTTGTCTGTCCCAAATAGAAATGACCAAGATTATTATTAACAATCGATTGAGTTGTTTGTGTTAATGATCTAAATATCCCTTAAGTTATAAAATAAAACTTATATTTCATTATTGAAGTCAAACAATAAAATAGTTAATAATCGGATAGAATTCAATGAATTATTGCTTCCTTTGAGTAACGATTGGGTAAAGAAAAAAAAAAGAGTCACAAAAAAATATACTAATTTTTCATTTAACAAAACAATAAATAATAAGAAATAAAATAATTTTTTTAATGTAAGAGAAAATATTGACTTCATTTTGCATTTGAGGCGCGTCTGAAAAAAAACACTGAAAATTAATGAACACATGATTTGATTTATTCATTTAATTTTTACGTTTAGACCCTTTTTTGAATTTATTGATTAAATTAGTAATTTTTCGTACTTTTTTTCCCTAATTTCTAATCGAATTAATTTCCAAATCTTTAGCTATAATTCAAAAATTGGGAAATGTGTCAAATAGTGGCAGAGCTCTGGCAATGCCAACACCTTTACTAATCGAGTGCTCCAGATTTTAATAACAACCAAAACAATATTAATAATAACTTATATCATACCTGGCTATGAGCTCAATAGGAACTAGCAATGAAAAACGAGATACACTTTATTATTATTATTGTTATTATTTTGATCTTATATTTAATAACATAAATGACTTCAGACTTGAAAACTAATTTAAAGTTAAGTAAAATTCAATGTAAATCAAAGGGAATATTGTCTTAAAAATTAAGTTCACGTAAAACAAGTTTGAAAACAACAGTATATTTGGTGTAAATTCAATTAATGTCTGATAGCTTTTTCTTTATATTTCAATATTGTTTTAAAAGATTAGGAAAACTGATCCGAATATATTTAAGGCCAGACATAAATCTTAGGCAATAATAATAAAGAATTTGATAATAACTTACTCTTTTTATAACCCGTTTTAAGGATTTGCCCAAAAGTTAAGAAGAAAGACATGAAATGCATATTTAAAACGTTTTTCTTTTTCTTTTTGGGAATAAATATTAAGAAATAAATTCTTTATAATTTCGATCAAATTTTCCGATGAAATAAGACTTTTGAAAAGTCATGTTTTTGGCCCATTTGTCATGTTTTACGGTTTGGCCTCCGTTTCATTTCCAACGATATTCATATTAACCAAAATAAATAGATAAGTTTAGTCAACACCAACAAACATTTCTCTTATCTCTCAAAAGAGACCCATAAATAAGAAATATATTTTATTTCTCCTAATTTTAGATAAAAAACGTGAATCAATATTAGGATACTTTTGAATTAACTCCAAGTTTATTATCAGCAAAAGTTATTTATACTTTTCATTTACTTATTCTAATCGATATTTTATTCAAATATTTTATAATAGAATCAAATGGGAGAGAGAGAGAGGGAGGGGAGAGAGAGAGAGAGAGAGAGAGAGAGAGAGAGAGAGAGAATGTTTTGAATTTCTTTTCTTTTATCTAATTTTCAATAACTGGAAGACATTTACAGTAGTCTTGTATTATAATAAATGAATTCTTATGTCACGAATGGATGCCATGTATTCCAAGAGATAGTATTGAAAGGAAAGAAAACGATTTAGTATTTGAAGAAAAATTGAATCAAAAGTTTTGTCATATTTTTCATCTTCTAATCTATCATCAAATCTAATTCGTGAACCTTTTCTTATTGATTAAGAATTTCCTCTAAATTCTGTGATCGCGATCTCAAAGCAATTATTTATGAGTAAAATATATCAGAAAGTATTGGATACCTTTGCCTTCAAAACTGAGTTTTATGTAAATATCTAATCATATATTTATTATTTTGAGAAAATGTTTTGACATTAGATTTAAAATTCAAAAATGATTTAAGATTTAGCTCTCAATTTATCGACACTTTTGATAAAAAGGCGAAAAAACTTTCACTCGATTTGTGTTAAACCGAATCACTTGTCTCTGGGTTTTTGAATGTTCGCCAAAATTCTCACCGAAACTATTTTTCGAGTGCAGTGCAGTTCAATGCAGACCCAAAGCACCGGTGCATACGTTCAATACACGGGTGTATTAAAATGTTTGATTATCATATTTTTTTGTGTACAGAACTGTCTCTGTATTAGTCAATTGGTCTGATTTCCACCCACTTTGTGTCGGAAGAGCGCCCAAAAAAATCAGAAATTAAAACGCACAGTCATAGTGGACCTGTGCTGCTAGTAAGCACTTGGCAAAACCAAAACTACACTCTCGATAATGAACCCATCGATCGCCGCTAATGTAGAGCAGTGTTAGTACAGCACTTCTCTTAACATTTTTAAAGGCATCCAAATGTGATGAATCATATGAATCATACTTTGCTTTTCAGTATCGGATATAACAGTAGTTTAATCGTTGAGTTTCTCTCCCCTTCCAATAGTTCTCCCCTTCGATATATCTCTGGTATATATCGAGTGAAAAACACACTCTGTCTACAATCAGCCCACAAATGGGTTCGGGTAGGGATAAAATAACAATGACTAACATTTGTGAGCGCACAGGAAAATATCGTTAACGTCTACTCCTCAATATAATGGTATAACTGTTTAAGCCATAGATATAGTGAATAATCAGTCGAAATGTTGAATAAGTTTATCCTTCGATCAAAATCTCTAATAAAACTCATATTTATTTCTCATTAATTTTAATTCACATTAAAAAGTGTTTGACGTTTACTTAAAGGGAATTAAAATTTTCCTTTTTATCCATTTGTCCGACGAATTGATGTTTTGAGTGCAGAATAATTTGTTTCGACTGTAGTTTTAATTTTGTAGTTCTCTCTAAACATTTAGTGTTTGACTTTTACACGAAAATGTGTCTAACAATTGACGCTTTCATTCGCTTTCCATTCAATCAGACATCACATCAGAAATGGTCTAACGTTTGACTCCTCTCTAACTCTCTTATAATGATTAGACATTAACGCCATTGTGTTCTGTGCTGTTTGTCTGACGATCTCAAACAACCAGAACAACATCAGTGAAGAGAAATAGTTGTGAATATTGGAAGTCAGAGCACAGAATACTAGTAAACTATGACTAAAGAATGAGTTGCGATAAGAAGCCATAAATATTAAGTAAATGAACGAAATATTTCCTATCAGAGGGTTATGTTATGAGAAAATTACTAAAAAACAACACAAAAAAAGCCAATGAATCACATTTGGAGCAGACATGAGATATGATATGCAAAAAAGGGAAGGAATGGCAGAACTACTGATCGCTAATTATAAAAAACTGGTGAATGATTCTAACAAATCATGTATTTTCCCATCAAATCGAAGAGATTTCCTCTTATTTTCTCATAAATATTTAAATTTGTTTTCAACGCTAGACTTGTATTGATTTCTCACATCTTATGTGCAAAAAATATAATAAAAAAAGTATTTCAGTTAAGAGAAGAGACATTTTCTTCTAATAATAAATGAATTTTAATGAGTTTTTTAGCGAAACAAAAAAGTTTGAAATTTTATCTAAAATTAACTTCAAATACATTAGAGTTCGCATTGTTTTCAATATTCAATAGCTATGAATACTTTCCATAGAAGTTATAATTAAATTTTCCTTCATTTTAATCGAGTTATAAAACTTGAATTAATTTATGTCAAAAATGTCAGTTGAAAAGAGGGAAAGCATTTAATGTTGAAGTGAACACAAAAAAGAGAAAACTTTGAGACATATCCTCAAAGAGAAAACATAAGTCAATTTCAATGGAAAACACTGTAAATAAGTTTCAAATTCATGTATTTATTGCTTATAAATAGTTAGTGAAGAGAATATTATAAATTAGTGAATAAATTATGCCTTTCAGTCAATACATTTCATTTGATTCTGTGTTCGAGGCATCAAAAAATGAAACTAATTTTCATATTTATTTTCTTTTATTTAATGTATTATAAGATCGAAAGAGAATGAAATGTATTTTCAAAGTCATAAAGAAAATGGTATTTATATTCCAATAGAAAAAAATGTTTATAAAATCTAAACACGTTTTACACTCTCTTAGCAAAAGTATTTTCAGTCTCATCTCAAATGCAATATCGAAATGCATTCCAATTCAAATCTCAAGATTGAAGTTATGCTGAAAACCTTTCAGACTAGTCGTCAAAAAATATGGTGAAGAAGGTTAGGGATAGCTTTCATTCTGAGTTCTCATTTGAGCCAACGATTCATAGAAATGCAAATTCCTTTTGGAGAGGATTAGTGAACAATACTATACGATATCGATATAAGAAAAGCAAAACTTTACGCACAATATATATGTGTGAAAGTAATGCAAATAAGAGTATATCTGATGCGGAACACACAGACATTTATCCACGGGTAAAGTCTTGAAATTGTCCTGAAAATAGAGTACTAATCTATAATCTGTACGGTATTAATGTCCGGCTCATTGTCCACACATTTGTCGCCAACGATTGCAAACCTTTTCCTAACTAAAACTCAAACATAATCTGATTAACGCCTTTATGTTTATTTCCCTCTCCTTTGTATTCATTCCTTATTTTTCTTTAACTTTTCTCGAGTCTATTCAATAGACAAGTGAGGGTTTGTGTGCCTTATGTTAACCTGTTTATACACCGGTAGAGTCAGTTACCATAAACGTATTACCCGTCGGCCGCGATATATATCAAACAATTTCCCTTAAATTAAACTCTGAAACATAAGTCGCCAACAAATTAATCACAAAATTATTATTAATATTAAGAGTCTTTTAATCTTTAGATTTCTTGTGACAGAAGTTATAATTTTCAATATATTTATTACAAAAAACTCTGGTTTCGCTTTTTTTTGGTCCCAACATTTCCTTTTGAAATATAATCACATTTTTATTTCTTAATCTAAGATCCATTAAAATAGTTTCTTGGTCATTAGTTTGAATTAAATAGAAAATACATTCTGTTATTTGATTAATAGCGTAATTAACGTTTTGCTAAAGAAATACGTTTTGACTTTTATCTCTTAAATATGGACTCGAAGGCCATAAACCATTGGATGAGATTACGGATCAGATGAGGCTTTCGATTGAGTTGACAGCCAAATATATTGCACGATATATACTGATCCGATCCTCTTTCTTTTTCTTTCTGGTACAGTCTGTGTCTGTGCCAAGGGGGTAAAGTCAGTGCTTAATAGAAATATCTCATGAGAAGCGCATCTCTTAATTGAATGGCAAACACCTCAAGCTTTTGGATTGATGTCAACTGTTATTAAAGTAATTTTCTCTTCTAAAGCCTTTTCCAAAAGAGCAACAAAAGACAAAACACATAATAATATAAAACATTTTTCTCTAAAATACAATTCATAATACAATTGATAATTAAATGAAGAGAATTGTGTCGAAAGCAAACTCTAATTGCTATTCATTATAACAGTAGTCAAGAATATATGAAACTATGGAACACAATTCAGTACTAATTTGCAAAAAACTAATGCATCTGAAAAGGTTCAAAAGACCTGGATTTAGGTCAACACTTCCTTTCGATGTTTCTTCTCGTTTTCAAACAACTCTTTATAATTTATTTTTGTTTATTGTTTGTAGAGATGTCTGTCTGTTGTTAACGTTAATTATGATTAACTCTTGTGTTGAGCACTGATATCATATTCAAAACACAATTATAGAACAAAATTATATATCTCTGGAAAAAACTGTTATTATGTGAAATGCATTCAAGTTTTGTCAGATTTGAAACAATTGTGTCTCTCCTAAACAATTCAAAGGATGAGAGCCTTGTTTATGACATAACAGTTATGAAAATAACTCAATCTTTGTCTGAATAATAAACTTTTAAAGTAATTTGTTTGAAGTGTATCTCAAATATATATCTCGACTACAATTTTGAGCTAAAATATAATTTCTGTTATATTAATAAAATGTAGAGTAGAGTAGAGAAGAGGGGAATAAAAGTAGATTTTCTTTTATCTTTTCTATTGTAAACAAAATTGTAATTCAGTGCACATTCGGTATACTTTCTGTCGGTTTTTCTGATACATAGGAATAATATTATACTCAACGGAATAAATGCAATAAATGAGGAAATAGTGAACTCAGGGACAGACCAACGAATCAGTGAATGAATGAGTTATTCAACTCTGGATTCAATAGTAGACATCGATTGGTTTGAATCAGTGACTGTTTAGCACAGAATGGGTCCACAGATCGATACAAAGCTATATGTGTTGTGTGTTGAAAGTACACTGACTTTCGAGAGTCGATCGAAATATTTTTTGGCTAAAAATAGATCTCAAATCTTATATTTTGTTTCATCAAAAAATAGGGCCAAATGATGCGGCCCTTAATTATGACACCAGTGCCAAACCAATTAACTCTGCGCTGGCATTAACTCAATTGAGATTAGTTTTAATTGTTGGGTTATTTATAATTTTAATGACATTTATCTCTCAAATGACTCTTTTTTAGATTACATTTCGCTCCAGATTTCAAGTGTTTTGCATTTATTTATTTACAAAACAATTATGAGTCCAGACCTAAACCTAAACCCAAAGGAGAATATTGCGGTCAAGTTCTCTGTTTATTTGTGTCTTTCTCATTCTCACCCCATCTTTCCCCTTGCAATGTATGGTGAGCCCCATATTTTAATTGAATAACACTCTGGACTCAAACAAACATTCAATTCATTTATAACTATCGCTAACGATATTTAACGGATAAACGCATCAAAACTCGTATTTCGCGAGTCTTTCGTTGATTAATAAATAAAGCGATGACTAAAATAAGACATGACTTAGTGTTAGTACTTATGAGTTGGTATATATAGCCAGAGATGTGTTTAATCAATGGTTTGTCAGATGGTTTGGTCTTAAATCCTAATGCGTTTGGAAAAGAAGTACTACTTCTCAATAGTTTAATCTATCAAAAGATGTTTGTATTATTCATAACTCATGGGATTCGTCACTCGAAAAGGTCTGTCCATAGGATAATAGACATTGAAAAGAGATGATCCAAAAAAAAGAGAGAAAAATGTGCGAAACATTTCTCCATTTGTGAATCTGACGACAGATATAGTGAAGAAGGTCTTCATGTCTGCTATCAGTTATTGTCAATAACTTATTGACTAAAGAATAACAACTGTTTGTTGAAAAGGGATTTGAAAATTGCAGTATTGAACCACTACTGACTAAATGTCACTTTGCCTTAACTTCCTTTCCTTTTGAACTAATTCCTGGGATAAAAAAAGTTCTGAACAGGTTTTTGCAGGACTCATTTTTTTCAATAATTCAACTCATAATCAGATTATATTTGATTTAAAATTTCTTTCGTTTCATCGACTCTCGACTTACGAAACAATGAAAACATTTTTTTCTGATTAAAATTCATTAATATTTAATTGAGTCTATAGTCAGTGGAGAGACTTATTCTGAGCTGAGCTAAAGCTCTTCTGCCAATAGGTCTGAGTCGGAGAACAAAGCAATTGGAAAACTAATCAAAAAAATTGTGATTCATTTGTCCCCCGAAGACATTCATTGAATCGATTTATACTTAAATACCATAAATGTAATGGAAATCCGATTCCGTATCGACTGTGCATTAGTTATGTCCGTAAAATTGTTTTGTTCTGTTCCTCTCATTCATGATATTAATCCTCTTAACCTCTGTTGAAGAGTCAAAGGTATCAGTTGGCGCACAGACCGATCGGCACAGACTTTGACAGAAGTCCACTACAAATACTAACACAATTCTGTGCGATATTAGTATTTCTCACAAACATTACTCACGTGTTGTGAATATTATTATGATTTGTTCTGATTCCCATTCAATAACTGATTGATCAAACACTTGCCATAACCCAATTTTAACAAGTTAATACATTAAAGAAAGAATTAGGTTCGAGCTATTTGTCATTTAAATTAAATTTTCAGTTTTAAACCTCATTTTATTGAATTAAATATTAGTTTTTTTGTTCCGAAATATTTTTCACAAAAAAAATTGATTGCCTTTTATTCGCACGAAATTATGAATTTTGATTTAATCCGAATAGTTTTATAAAATTGCAAAATGAAATGCAAATTAGATTTTTCTCTCTCTTTTCAAACGCTTTGATTGAATGGAAAACATTTTAAATATTTCTCTGAATTTATTTTAAATGTTATAAAAGTCTTTCATTTCATAATAAAAATTGGGTTTTAGTTCAACAAAACTAAAGAAAAATTACTCTTTTTTTTTGTTATCCAATCATAAAATAAAATAAAATCCATTTAAACAAATAAATCAAATGATTTGTAATTATCAGAGAATTAAATATAATTTTTCAAAAGATTTTTACTTTTATTTAAGAATTTTCTTTTCTTTTAAGAGTTTTAATTAGTTGTGAATTATTTTGTACTCAAAAATCAAAGCAAAGATTTATATATAAATAGAATTGAATGTTAAGATAACAATCGAATTGTTATTCAAATTACCTTGCTTGATTAATAGCCATATTATTTTGTTAACTAGGGGAGAAATTTCTTCCAATTAAATTACAAGTGATTAAGAAGAAAAAACAATATCCTTTCGGGTACATTTTAATTGTTAGCTTTTTTCATGGCTAACATTTTTTAGTTCAATGCATTTGATTGCAAGATTATAATCGCCTGAAATATCAGTCGAACGTAATTTTGAAAATTGCTTTCAATAAATATCTTTTTTTTTGTGTTTATTTTTTTTTACGAAATACTGTTTGTATTAAATAACAAAAACAAACAGAAAGTCCTTTCCTAAGGAACTCCTATTACTTAGCATTCAATTACGGAATCGTCTGAACAAAACAATTAATACAAAAGTTATTCAAAACCGCATTCTTTATCTCTTATCCTAAGATTTTGGGTCAAAACAATTACTCATTTATCGATTGAAGACAATTTTCTTTATTCTGACCTCACATTACAACACAATCATTGAAAGTCTTAAGTCTTGAATCACTTCCAACTCTTATTAAGTTATACTTTTTTTTTTGTTGATTTTCTTCAAAACAAATACATTTTAATTCAAAGTATCAAATGTTTGAAACAAAAGTGTTTTGTTTTTCTCAACTTTTAGTTAACTTCTATTCGGTATTAAATTGAATTTTTCAGAATAGTTTTAGGAACAGCTTTTTTCCTAAACTATGGGACAATTGATAATTATATGGCCCTTAAATTTCAACAATACTGTATTGTCTCCTATTTTAATCAAATTGTGAGCACAGAATAAAAATTTTTCGTTAGAATTCTCTAAACTAACAAAAGGCAAATAAAAGTGAAAATTAGATATTCGTTAACAGAAAAGCGTTTTTCAAATCATTTATATATAAAGTGTTAAATATTCGCTAATTTTCTATACAAACATATAATTGAAATTTCCCTGAAAATCTCGTTTTTGAATAACGTTTTCGACACAATTTTCAAAAAGAGATTTTTATGCCATTTATAGAAAAGGTTGGGTCTGAGCACTGGTTTTTAATTATATTTGCATTTTTCCAATTTATTATTATTCGAACACTTGTCTCAGAAGTAAAGAGTCTTACAGTTATTGACCCTAAAATAAATGACTGTTAAAATAAATTAAGTCTATTAACAATTGCAATACAAACGAGTGGTTTTCCACCAGAAAACGAGTGCACTCTTCTTAACATTTGATTCATTGCTCAGTCAATTCGAAAGAGAAATGATTTTTTCCTTTTTCTCATCGGCTGTCAAACCATTCTCTGGTCATAAGAACAGAGCTATCGATTAAACAAACAATTTTTAAACGATTATATTCCAGGAATTATTTCTCTTGAATAATATGTTTTAAAAGGATTTTGGCCTTTCCTCTCCATATACCCTTAGCACAGGTATAAACTCTGAGCACAGGAATAAACACTGAGCACAGGAATAGCACAATGGCTTTAAACTATTTGCTAATAATTTCAATAAATATTAAACTTATTGTTTGAGTGGAATATTTAACGACAATTCAATAGAAGAAAATCTTTAATTTTTTTTGTTCTTATCTTCACTTGAATTTGTTTTTCAATATTTGTCTTTTGAATAGTGAGAGTGTTTTCTTGTTTGTATTCATCGTTAGCACTGTCTGTCAGAGAGGGGCCAAAACTCAGTGGAAAAGATAATTAGTTTTTCGTTGTATAGAGAATTCATCTAAACTGAAGACGTTTTGACTGAAGATTTGTTTGAGTGAAGACAAACTTCAATACATTAGATATAAAGGAATAGCATTTTTAGAGAACTGGCACTCAGTTAAGAGACCAAACGGGGGACTAATCGGGTTCTTTTGGAAAGCCCTCAAAGAAGTCTAAAACACACTTCTTATGGTTGTTAGCAAAGAGAAGGTCTAAAAACTATTTAAACATCTGTTTGACTATAATTACAATTTGCGATTCAAAACATTTAAATAAACATTTTATTTATACGTTTTTGTTGCGGACAAACAACTTATTACTGTTCAGTACTGTTCAATAGAAAGAGAGGTCTTTCAGCTCTTCCTCAATATTCACTCGTGAGTTGACGAACAAATGAGCCCTAAACAGAAGTACGACAACTGAATACCTGGTGTTTCGTAATGCTATGTAGGAAGAAAAAAGTGAGGGATTGAGTGCCGGTGCGCTCATGTCCTCACTGTTGGGACATGAATGCAAATCACCTGCCAATGTCTAACAGTGTCTGTGCCACCGCTCACGACATTAAGAGCATAGAAAAAAAAACACTTTTACTTAAAATATTAAGGGCTATACTATCGCACAAAAAACATACTCTCCTTTGATATAACCTTTTAAAA
>JAQIXI010001507.1:0-13379 GCA_034700165.1 Galumnidae sp. Gr-Ori-00277 | reverse complement strand
AGTGAAAACATTAATCATAGGCTATGATTCATAGCATTAAATCAAATCAATTCTCTAATGTTTAACATTATTTCTGGTATACATTTTACTTGCTCAAATATTCAAGCACGATCTTTGAAAACAACTAGCATAAATTATAATTTTAACTAAAATTTATTTCATTATATTATTTAAATTTTAATTAAACTAGATAATTATCTTGATAGGTTTTTAAATTATAATTTATAAGTTATAATCTTAGAACATTTGACTGAATATTTCATAACTTATTTTAATAAAATTGATTTGTTTTATGAAACCATTGAAATGTTTAACAAAAAAATAATAATTATATAAATAGATTCCAAGAGAAGGCAGTGATCTTTCATTTCATTATTTTGGTTCTTCTCTGGTTCTTTCGAAAACCCGAAGTATTTAAAGGATGGGCAGACCTTATATCAGATGATAACGGCGTGAGTTCACTCAAATATACAAAAATAAGTTGAGACGACTTCTCAATAGAAAGACATCAATAAGTGATGAATAGCCGACACTTTTTTGAATCCGAAAATTCGTTTTTTGGTATTTCAAAAAAGAAGTGAATTATTTGAAAGAAAAGTCAATTCATATTAAGAGATCGTCTTTTCATTCTTTTTTTGAGTAAACATTTATCAAATGATTACAAATAAAGATAAGCGACGCGACGCCCGCTATTCTGGTCAGTCTTTCGATGTTTATTTTTCCGACAAATTTCCGACAATTCTATGACGAAAAGCCACCGAAAACAAAGACATTACTGGATTGGCCAACAGTTCAAAAGAAGATGCCCTGGGGTGTTCTCATCCTTCTTGGAGGTGGTTTTGCACTCGCAGAGGGAACACAAGTATTGCATTTTAATTCACTCTTAAATCATAAAATAAAAGTTTTGGCCCCAAATTGAGAGCACATTCTTTAGAAAACTTAGTTCTCAAACAAAAGATATCAAATCATTTGTTATTTTCAGCTAAAAATTTAAATGAATGACAAATAAGTTCTTCTAATTTATAACTAATTTTGAAATCTATGGCGAAGTCTTCTAATTTTGACAGAAATTCTTTGTGATAGAAATCAGGTCTCTCTGATTGGTTGGGCGTTCAAATGAGTCATTTCGAGGACTTGTCTCCGCGCTCTGCAATGATTGTATTGGTAATAATGGCAGCTCTTGTGACAGAAGTGGCGAGTAATGTGGCCACAGCCAGTGTTATACTTCCGGTTGTGGCTCAACTCGTAAGCAATTCTTATTATTTATTTTATTTAAAAGATTTGTTTTAAGGCGGAAAAGATGAGAGTAAACCCATTGCTTCTAATGATGCCGACGACAATTGCCGTTTCGTTTGCATTCATGTTTCCGGTCGCGACTGTAAGTCATTTATTCTAAAGAATTGCATTTAATGTTTGGACTAAACATTTGTCTTCAGCCGCCGAACGCCATTGTATTCGAAAATTTAGGACTCAAGACGTTTGATATGGTATTGGAATTAAATTTATTGAATTATTTGTTGAATTATTCACTAAATAATAATATTTTGTCACAAATCAAGTCTTAAAGTCATACAAATTCATGAGTTATTTATGGAACGATTTATCGAATAATAATTCGATTAAATTATTTACAGATAAAACCCGGTTTAGTTATGAACATCCTTTGCATTGGAATCGAATTGGCGTTAATTAACAGTTGGGGACAATTGGTTTTCGATTTGAATGATTTCCCGGATTGGGCTCAACACTCAAAATCTACAAAAGCTTATATGAAATGAGTCTTTAAATTAAGTTATTCTTAAATAATAATATTTAATTTGAAAGTAAAAATGTATTTTCAATTAAAGCACTTTTTAAACATATTTTTACAAATTGTTTAAATGTGAAGAAATGTATACTCGAATGAAAGTGAAAACTAATATCAAATAATGACATATCAGTCGAAAGTATACAAACAAAAAATAAATATATTATAATTTAATCGATACTAATATTAGATTTTAAATATAAAATCGTTTAAAACATGAGTACCGCCAAAATCGAATCCAAAATTTGAAACTCAAAAAATGGCAATAATTTGCAACAAAAGGAAAGTATGTGTTGTAAACCTTAAATAATAATATCATTCAATCGTTTAAATTAATGTTTACTAAAACCCAATTCATTACATAATAACATGCATTCAATGCTTACGAAAATCAGACGTCGAATGACTACTCATTGTTCCTAAAATGAGAACAAATTTTTAATATTAATTCATAACTCAATTAAGACAACTGTTGACTCACTTTACTATCGGTCGAATCCTTTCCCTCTGACTCTTTGCGACGGCGTTCATATTGGCGCTCATCCCTGGGTCGGGCGCCGCCAAATATGGAGTCTCGAGCCTTACTGTCTGCCAATTCATTGATGGGCGCCTGAACAGTTCTTGGTAATAATTTAAGTCGTGGCCGACCCGCAGCTTCTTCAGCAGTCGGTTCTTTAAATTCTTCGGTACTGGGCCGTCTTTCGCGACCACCAAAATTACTGCCTCCATAGCGACCGCCAAAATTGCGTCGGTTGTCCCGACCGAAGCCTCTGTCACTGCCTCTGTCATTGGGCCGATCGAAAGAGCGTTCGTTACCGCCCCTCTCAAAACCTCTATCGCTTCGGTCGAATTGGCGGTCATTTCGCTCAAAATTGCGATCATTAAAAGAGCCACCCCTTCGGTCGCCGCCACTAAATCTGTTGGGTCTATCATTGGAGAACTGACGGTTGTTATTGTTTTGAAAGCCTCCTCTATTGCCTCGATTTTGAGGTCCGCCTCTTTCGAAACCTATCGAACAAAAAATTATAGATTAAAATCAATAAAATGAGAGGCAGACCTCCTCTGCCCCCGCGTTGGCCTCCAGTAAAACCTTTTTTATCATTTCTGCGACTCTCAGCGATGTTTACTCTCAATATATTTCCACAGAAGTCCTGATATTAATGACATCAAAATAATTAATTAAAGTAATGAGAGTTCGGTACCGACCGCTCTGTCGAACTCAAGCGCTAACTTAAAGGAGTCCTCGTCTTCAAACTCTACATAACAATATCCTAAACAACATTTCAAAACAATTAGTATAAGAAAATAACAAAAGAGAGTAACCTTTGAATTGATCCGTCTCTTTGTCTCGAATGAGTCGAACACTTCTCAACTAAAACAATGAAACAAAAGTTTGAAACAAATGCGAAGAAAAAGGGTTTACCCTCAGGTTCTTAAACATGTCATCGATGTCTCCCTGAACCACATTATGGGGTAAATTACCGATGAAAACAGTATAGGGAGGGTCGCGACCACTCTTTGAGTTCAATGAGTCATCGTTTGCGCCAAAATTTCGGTTTCCGCCCGAAGAACCGCTAAAACCACGCGATCTGTTCTCACAGAACACAGAAACTTCATTAGTGAAGACAATTCTTTTCAGTTTAAGACATTTTAAACATAAAATAAGGAAAAAACCAAAGAATGCATTGTTTTCGGCAAACTTTCAAAGAAGTTAAACAAATATCTAAAATACAAATTAAGACACATTTCGGGTAAAATGTATCCAAAAGAGCAGACAATGGGTTTCCAATGTCTCGAAGACTTAAATCTGACGGAAAAGAAATAAATCGGTGAAATACCTGAACGACTGATTGTCATTATATTGTCTATTGATATCCGCCATTTGTAGCCAATAGTGAGCACGTGTTGGCCCAACTAATGGCCTCTACTGTTCTCAAGTCTAAACTCTTCTCTAAACTCTTCTCAAACCAATGAATCAATAAATTAATTGATTTTTTATCACAAAATATAATCGTTTTATTAGAATATAATTTCACTGAAAGTCAATCAATAAATGATTATTTGATTCAAATTTTAATTCGAATGAAAAAACAATGAAAACTCGTATCAAATGAATGCTTTCATTGCATTGTTTTGAGTCAACAATAAATCTGAACTCATTTTTAAGTGAAAATACAATCAAAAGATAAACCAATAAATCATTTGATTAAAACATTTGGAAAATAATCACTAATTGTTAGTTAGTTTTGCATAAATTGACAGAATATACAATTATCACCAAATGATGATAATAATGAGAGTCAGTTACAAACTTTACTCCACTCTTTTGAATAAAAACAATTTTATTAAATAAAATTAAAACAAAATTTTAGCAAAACTTTTAAGATTTGTTTAGAAATCATTTCTTTTGTTTTGATATAAAATTTTTAAATATTTTTTTTTGGATTTCCTTTACATTCAAAACAAATTTTATTTCGTAGAACTTATGGCTATTCTTTTGATTCAATTGTTTTTCAGTTATAATTTTATGAACAAAATTTATTGCATTTAAAGTCATTTCATTTGTAAAGTCATACAAAACACAAAATCGATGGAAACTCTAAATGCAATTAAATTAATCTTTAAATTTATTTAATAAAAAACTACAATAAAAGTAAAATTAAAGGAAATTCTTTAAAATCATAATTTTAACATTAATTTCTACGGATATCTTTGGAAGAGATTAATGGCAACACTTCTCAAAGAAGTTCTTAATATTGAAACTTTGAAAGCATTGATAATCAAAATTTAATTTTTTTTATACTCAAAGCAAAACAAAACTTTTAAAGAACTTAAAACTTAAAAGCAGGGATAGCGAAAAGGGGGCCCCCGGGGGGGGGGGGGATATTCCGGAATCCGGAATACACTGAAAACTTTCATTAGAAAACTCAGGAAATGATTTCATATTAGTTTTTAAACAAATTTCAAGAGTTAATGAAATTTGGAATCAATACTAAACTCAAAATTCAGAAAAAATAAGAATTAAAGTCCGAATGAAATAAAATTAATTTTATTTTTATTTTTTCAAAATAAATGAATTTAAGCGAAGAATTAAATTAAAATCAGATTTTATTGAATACAAATGAATAGAAATTACGTTTTGTTTTCATTTCAGTGTCTTTTGTCTGAGGGGTTACTGAAGTCAAAATAAAATTTTGTTAAATTGTTTTAACATTATTTCAGATAAAAGTGAATTAAGTCGACAAACAATGAATACTTCAGTTGAAAGCGACGGTAATGTCGACGCGAATCAGTTGTTGACAGAGTTAGACAAAGGTCTTCGTTCTTCACGAGTCGGTGATCAGTGCGAAGCCATAGTTCGCTTTCCGTGGCTTTTCGAGAGATATCCGTTTCCTATTCTTATTAATTCTGCGGCACTAAAGTTGTCAGAAGTGTATCGAAACGGATCTAATTTTCTCAGAGTTTTGATTCTCGAAGTGATGGCCGAAAGTGAGAAACATTTGGACAAAATTGTAAACATCGATGAATTCGTCAGAAGAATCTTTTCGGTCACTTTTTCTAACGACCCGTTGGCCCGAACTTTGACTCTGAGATGTTTGGCAAATATGGCGCGAATTGTCTGCCATCGAAAAGCTATTCATCATTACATCAGAAATAGTTTAGATTCAAACGACGAAATGGAAGTCTTGGCCGCAATCGAGGCTTCGGCCGCTTTTGCCGTTCAGTCACAAGAATTCGCCGCAAATATTCACCCGAAAGTGTTTTCTATGATTAATGGGTTAACGACTCCACTCGAAATTAAAATCAAACTCTTATTAGTTTTACATAATATTCACTACAACTGTGAAGTCGCGGACAAAGTCCGACACAATTGTATCCAATTCTTAGCGACATATCCTTCAGAAAAGTTTATTTGTTCTGATTTACATACTTTAACGCACATCTCTTCGGTGTCGTTGACTCAAATCCCGGATCAAATAAATTTATTGCTCGAGTATTTCATAAACGATCCGCGAAATAACGTTAAACTTTCGGTTTTATTCGATTTGAAGAGTTTGGCCGCAATTAGTCCTCATTTATGGCATAGAAGTAGTGCTTCCAATTTAATGGACGCAATCATTACTTTAAAGGAAAGAAAGAATGGAAGCAAAAGTGATACCCATTTGTTATCGAAATCGTTATCAGTTTTGGCCCAATTGTCGGGTTCTCCCACTTTGTTCTCAGACGAACCACAATATTATTCCGAATTATGTCTTAAAATAATTAATTTTTGTCTTCAAATCATTTATTGTGAGGAAGACTTCGAACTCATTTCAATTTGTATTTCAATTTTGACAAATTTTTCACTAAATCTGAACCAAAAATGTGTCTTAAATATGGATGTAATGCAAGAAACATGTTTTGCCATTCAATCGTTTCTTTTGTCAACCATTAGTTCGGATCAAAATTATAGTGAAATCGAGAAAAATTCATTGAAGACAATCTTCAAATGCATTCTTTCTGTTTGTCGTTCATTAAAGTTGTCGTCAATTACTGTCATCAGTGAAACTCTTCGTTTTATTATAATGAATGTTAAAATGGATAGCATTTGGTTTGAAGTGTCCTCTCAAGTGATTTGTGCCATCGTTTCTACTATTTCTACAAACGACACTTTTTTTGGTGAAGATATTCTTCATTTAATAAAATCGAGTTCTCATTTGACATCAGTTAGCGATGGATCCAATTTCTGTAATCTCTTAACGATTTACTTTCAAATTAATTCTGAAAAATCGATTCAAATCAGTGAAGTCGAGGCCCAAACTCTTCTTCAATGTTTTAATGAAAGAAATTTATGGATTTGTTTTAAAATAGTGAGACAAGCGATGCGTTACGGACAGCATCTGATGGCTTCACTTATTTTAGAGAAAATGAAATCTTGTTTAGAACCGATTGAAAGCATTCACTTTTGGATCAATAGTTTGACGAATATATCAAAAGCCGAAAGTTTTTTAATTAAAAGTGTCGAACAAATGGACCGAAACTTTTGTACTGCGATATCATTATATATGGAGGGATTCACTGACTTAAAGGCATCCGTTTCTGTTAACAATCCAATGAAATTTCAGTCAGAATTTATTCGGATTAGACTAAAATTGCTTCAAACGCATCAGAAATTTAGACAATGCTGTCGAATGTTACGAACTTCGCCGGCGCCGGCCATCGCCGCCTCCACAGCACTCACAACAAGAGATGATATGTTGAAATGCGGGACAATTGTTGTTGCGATGAGAAAAAGTGCAAAAGAATTCCGAGCAGTGGCTGAAGCCTACAGTCAATTATATCAGTCATCGTTCAACGCCGATACCAACACTTTAGCTCAGATCCAACTCTTGCAGAATTCGTGTATAATTTTGGCCGAAGCCATTGAAAACCTTTTTCAAAGCAATCGACTTAACTCTATGTTTGTTTCAAAAGATAGTCCTTTTGAGGGTAACGCCAATTTGTCAATGGATTCCTCGCCATTAGAACACAGACCTCTCATTCAAATGTGTAGTAAAATATCGAATTTAATTCTTAAAGATTTAAATTCAATTCAAACAAACGAATTGATTGGAAGTAAAGCCATTTCTTTGCTAATGAATATCAGTTCTGAAGTGTTGAGAACTCCCCTCTGTTTTCCTCGATTTTACTTTCAGTCCATTCAAAATACGTGTATAAAACTTGCGGTTTCGCCTCAGCCCAAGTCAGGAGATGTCCTTCTTATCAATAGTTCCACTCATTTTGCGCTACGAATTGAAGGCGTTGTCGTCAATACTAATGAAAAACTTATTCGAAAAGTGGGAAAAGTTTTGATTTGTGTAAATGGAATACTAGTTTCGCGAACCAACACTAATGAACAGAATTTAAAAACAGAGCCAAACATTTGTCTACAATCGGTTGTCGTTCCGCTCAACGATTACTTTCAAATTCAGTTTTTACTTTCACTACCAGTGGTTGGACTCTATTCGATAAACATCGAGACATCAATAATTGATGAAAATGAGGCGCAGTGGAAGACTGGACCCAATTTAAGTCTTTCCGCTAAAGTGATCGAAGAACAGACCTCTAAATAATTGTTTGAAATGATATTTGACTCACAACTGTCTTTACTTTTGAATTAAATGGAAATCAATTGATTTTATTATTAACTTATAAACAGAAAATATGGAAAATTGACAAAATCTGATGAGTTTTCAATAAAAGACAAATCGTTTCAATTATATTAAGAATTTGTTTGAGTTCTGAAAACTTGAAATCTATTCGCACTAAAAGAAATGAATTATTTTTAGTTATAAATAAACTAATAATAAATTAATTGCAGTTTTAGTGCGAAATTTAAAATTAGTATTAATTAGTATTTAGGCTATCAATCAATCATTAATTCACTTTAAAGTTCAAAACTCAAACCGTTAAGAGTCCGACAACTTTTAAAAAGAGGTAAAACATATCAATCGATAGCTATGTTTTGAATGCTTTTTCTGTACATTAGTTACACAATAGTTATAAAAAATGCTTTCACTCTTTCGACAACTTTTAAAAGAAGTAATCGATGAGTAATTCAATAGATTTTGGATTCAATTTAATGCTAATAACGATATAATTAATACGAACTGTAAGTAGTTTTTGAAAAAAGACTTAGAGATGACTGTCCTCTCATCCTATTTGAACATTTAGTCAAAGACGACAAGATTTGGAACAATGGGTTAGAAATGATTGCACTAATTATCTTCTTTTAATTACTGCCAGTGGTCTGTGCGGACAGTTTGGAAGACCAACGGAAGTAATTCTGTGTTGATCTCATTATAAATAATTTAGTAAAATCTAAATCAGGAGTTCATTAATATAATAGTAGAGCGACTGACAAATGACTGAGCATTTGATTGAAGGCCGACATCAGCCGAGCACAAGGGTTAGAGGGCAGTGTGCGTGAAAGACGTGGCACTATTACTATGAGCTAATGAGAGTAAACTACCGCTCACTGAAGCCTCGTCTTCACCCAAGCACTCGGTTGAGGCCTCGGCGATCGCCAGAGCATTAAAACCCTGTCGAGTGCTCTCCATATCGAATGTTTCAGTTTCGTGGGCCTGTCGTTCCAGAAGAAGGCGTTGCCTTTCATTCCTTTCGTCCTGGAATTGCTGTCTTTCGACTTCCATCTAAAACAAAATCCAATCAAAAAACAGATAAACAAAAAAACAGTACTTTTTTCTCAAGTAATGACTGTCTAACGGAAACTCTTTCTTCTAATTCTCTTCGCTCTTTAGTTCTCTGAGCCTCGGATTGCATTCGAATTTTACTTTGAAAGGCAATCAAAAGCTCTAATTCTTGTTGCAGTTGTTCTTTAAGTTGACGTTCTTCGAGTTCTTGTGCCTCATCCAAACGAATCTTCGAAAATCAAATAAACATATAATTTAACGAATAATCTCAACGTTTTACGAACCGATTGTTTTTGAAGCATTTCTGCGATACTTTGTTCGTATTGTTCTCCGAGAAGAGCGAGTTTGCGGACCTGTTCTTCTTTTAGTTTTTTAATCACATTCTTTTGTTCGTCTTTTGGCGTTGAGCTCAGAATTTGTGATTTCCAGGCCTTATACTAAACATAAAAAGGTGTAAATAAAATGAATAACTTTATACGATTGTAATATACCTGAAGTGTTTGTGTTTTACAGGTCTCTCTGAACTGTTTCCTAATTTGTAGTTCTTTCTGTTTGAGGCTTTTCGGCTGTTGTTTTACTTCTAACGCGTGTTTTTTCCTCAATTCGTTTTCGCGCTTAAGATTGTATTCTTGTTGATTGGCTAACTCTGTCTGATGCTGTTTTCTTATCTGTTCATCTCTTAATTGATGAACAGCTCTTTGTTGGCGATACTCCAACTCCTGTGTGATTTCGTGATGCCTTAAAAGCATAGAGTGAGCCAATTCTAACTGACTCTGGCGTTTGTTGAGTTCATCCCTAAGTAAGTCACGCTCTAACTGATGGTATTGTATTAATTTACGTCTTCGGAATTTCCTAACTTCCTGTCTGTGGTATTCTGTGTGTTCGTGATGTAGTCTTTCTAAAGCCGAGGCCTGACTTCTTTGCAAAGTTTCCTTTTGACTCTTGAGAGACGTCGAGTCATTACTCAGCTCTCGTTTTAACCTTTCCTTAACAAACTTATATTCGTGTTTTTGTTGTAACTGAAATCTTTTCATTTCTTCTTCGTGTTGTTGTAGAATAGCTTTACTCAGTTTTCTTTCATACGCGACATTAGTCTTCAACTAAAAGTGACAAAAAATAAAAGTATGAGTGATTGGAGTAATAGACTGTTGGCATACCTTCCGTTCCAATTCCTGCTGATGTTTTATTTGTAATTTTTCTAATTCTCTACTAAATTGTTGTAAAAGTGTCTCATATTCTTTGTCTAATTTTTGTTTGTGTTCTTCTATTTCTTGACGACATTTGGCCTCCAAATTGACGATTGCTTTCTGGTGTTGTCTTCGCATTCGTTTATAGCCCGACATCTGTTCATGCATTTGATTTTCCTTTGCGTGTTCTTTGAGTTGACGCGTAACTATTGAAGTGGTTCTCAGAGTCGCGAAATTATTGGCACCCAATTCAGTGCTGTTCAGACTCGCGGATGAATTCTTTTCAGTAAAATAATATTGAAATGACTTGTAGTTGCAATTTGTTTGACTTACAGAAGGACTGACACGACTAACACTACTGGCACTCTCTCTCCTCAAAGAGACGGGACATTTATAAGTGGAGTCATTTTCTGAATTAGCCGGTAGACTACTTGTACTACTACTTTGACTGCCAGCACTAATGCCACCACTTTGTCGACTGTGAGAACTCGCGACTGAATTGCTTTTACTATTATTGGCCACCAATTCGTCCTCCTTTTAGATAATTTAAAAATTAAGTGAAGATAAACACAAGACGTGATAAAACTTACGGCGATGTCATTATCCAATTCGTGTGAATGAATTAAATCGTTGTCTCGAGTGTCGACCATAAGAATCTTTTTCATTTTCCTATAATTCAAATTATCTAATTCTCTGACCGCAGCTTTTGTTCGACTGATTAAATCGATTATTACAGTCGGAGATCGCAATCGTGTTATGAAACTATGCTATAAATACATATAACAAATATTTCAGATCCTCGTATCGAATAAATCGAAGAGTATTTACTCTTAAAATATTAGTAGAATTTGGTCTTTCATTTGGATTTTTTCGAAGACAAGTTTCAACGAAATTCCTGAACACATCAGACCAGTCACCCGAAGGGTTGAGGACAGGGGAGTCATTCTGCGCGATGTGATATAAGGCACTCATTGCATTCATATTAAAATACGGGGGTTTTCTTTCAGCCAATTCGATACACGTTATGCCTAAAAGTTTAATCAAAATTATTTGTGATCTTCTCTTTAAAAATGATGGCTAACCGAGAGACCAAACGTCAACCTTTCCATCATACTGTCCCTCATCCATTGCTAGAATAACTTCCGGCGCCATCCAATAAGGAGTTCCTACGAATGAATTTGCGGGACAACCCATTGATGCGGATCCGAAGTCAGCCAACTTTACGGTTCCATTTTCTGTGAGCAAAATATTTCCTGCTTTGACGTCGCGATGAATCCTCGATTGGGAGTGCAGGTACTCCAACCCATTGAGAGCGTCGTTACATATGGCAGAGATCTCATCTTCTCGTAACGGCTTTTTATGGACTAAATTATAATTTATAATTAGATTTTAATTTTTAGATAAATATTAAGACCTTCTATAATATCAGAGGCAGAACCCAAGCAATACTCCATTACGAGCCAAGCCGTGTGTTCTTTCAAATAACAGCCCTTATATTCAATTGTATTCCTATGCCTTAAATTACGAAGAAATTTGACTTCTTTGAGAATGTCCTGCCATTTCTGCACAAACAATATATTCATCTAAAGTAAATTATAATAAAATCAATGCAAACCTCAGCCGATTGTTTTCCAGTGAAAGACATCTTTTTGATGGCCACCACTTCTTTAGTGTTTGCATACCGGGCCTAATATCAGATCGAAATTTCGTATAATTTTGATGAAAAACACTAAAAGCATAACTAACGTAATAGACGGCACCAAAACTGCCATGGCCAATCTCTCGAAGATCTGTGAAGATCTTTTCCGGATCTTCTTTATCAAATAGAAGCGACACTTCGGGATCTTTAAGATTCCCGACCCTATCATTCATTGATTAATCATTAGTTTAATTAAAACAAACAAACAATTAGTAAAACCTCGGAAACGAAGGCATCACTGAATGTGTTTTTGAGGCGATTAACGAATGCCTCAAAACTTTAAACCATTAAATAAATATCTTTTCGTTTAAGAAATGCATTTCATTATCGAGTTTATGGCAAATCACGAACTGTTCAAAAGAATAAATCATTAAATAAATAACAAGAAATGGAAGAAATGGAAGAAATGGAAGACAAGGAAGACATGGAAGGCCTCCAAAAGTGAAAGTTTTTGCTTTCAAATGAAATTAAGTAATTCATTGAACTAATGATCAAATGTTTGAACTGAATCTCAAATAATTGGATTAATTGGTGTTTAAATGTCTTTTGAAGCAATCATTTGTTTACTCAAATCAATAAATAGACAATAGATATGGCATTGAATGCATTTTCAGATTTTAGTTGAATTCAAATAAAAACGATTCATATCTTTGATTGAAATGAAGTTATCTTTCATTTTATGAAAAACAGAAAAACCAATAAATAAAGCGTTTGTCGACTGATTTCAACTTATTTTAATTGATTTCATTCATCACTTGAGAAGAGAACAAAACTTGAATTTCAAGGATTATTAAAAGACTGAACCAAAAGAATGGTATGACTTAAGAGTAATGAGAAAATCGGTGAAACTCTTCACTCAATTACAATATAAGTCTCTTCAGAGAAAATCGCCGATAACTCACAACTGACACTCAAATCAAAAAGAGATTTCAAAACACATAACCGATGGATAATCGTCTTACATATGATTACTTACTTTCATTTGGGATCAGTTCAATGCAATACAAGACATAAATAAGTATTGAAAAACATTAAACTCTTTTACAATCAATTGAACTCAACTCTCATCGAAACAAATACAGCGATAATAAGATGGCGACCCCCGAGTCGTTCACAAACACTGTAATACAAATTACTTTCATTTATTGAGTCAAAGAATTTCAATAACTTTTTAATACATTTTTATGAATTAATCATTTATTCTAAACTTTTATAATAATTATATCTAATTTAACGATTAAACTGCGAGAGAGAGAGAGAGAGAGAGAGAGAGAGAGAGAGAGAGAGAGAGAGAGAGATTTTAAATATTTATTATTCGTTTGACAGCAAATACAGGAAAGTCTGAATAAATGTTTTCAAAAGGGATTTTGTTTTACAAAAAAGTTTTATGAAATGTTAATTAAATTTTATAAATTAAAAGATAAGTCAATAGAAAACTATTGAGTTTTGAAGGAATTCTATTATTTTTAGAGATATAAAAGTTTATAGACGTTGAGCTCATTTCGATGTTTTAT
>JAQIXI010001506.1:0-13380 GCA_034700165.1 Galumnidae sp. Gr-Ori-00277 | reverse complement strand
CGAATGAAATATTACTTAATATTAGCACAGAATCGACTGAAGAGTGAGAGCACCCAAACTTCGTTAAAGAAAAACGCGAAACTGCCTTCAAATCACGCTATGAGTTACCTTTCATTTATATCCCTTGCAATTTATTTGAGGTTCTTCTCTGGGTTTACACTTTTGATGGGATTCTCTCTCCAAATGATATCCAAACCTCATATTTTCTCATAGAATATACTTTTCATATGAATATATAAACACCGATTCGTTAATTTGAAAATTTTAATAATTAAACGTCAAAAACGTGACTCTTTTGCTAATATCTGACAAATCTATTAAATGAGAAAATATTAAAACTAATTCTTTTTATTCTCTATTTTCTGTTTATAACTCAAAGCGTTAATAATTTTGACAAAAATTTATATTATTTATAAAAATTTTGACAAATTAAGTATAGAAATACACCGCAAGACTATTAGCCTTATTTTTGTGCACAACATTTACTCCTTTAAATCTATTGAATGTCATTAAATGTTCAAAAATTGTGTGTTTGAGTACATTATTTTCAAATTACTTTACTTTAACTTCAATTTATTGCATTTCATTGTATTTCTAAAGAAAGTGATTTCGACATCAAATGTATTTTTATTTGATTTTGTCTCAAAAGTCGTTAAAAGAGTTTTGCTCTAGGGCAAATTAGATGTCCTCATGTCAGACACGAGCCAAGAGTAGAGCCTTAAGATATTCACTTTTTATTTCGTCAAACAAATGTTGAGAAACTTTCCGTTTCGATGAACAGTTTTATTGATGGCTTCGTTGACCATTCCTTTAAGTCTGTATTACCTAAGATGTGCTTCACTTAAATCTAGAGTTCAGATGAGTTAACAGATAATTATTTTTTTTCTTATTTTTCTCTTCTATTAATTAATTATTATTATTATTAATCTTCAAATTATTTTATAGAATACTTTTGACAATAAATTTGTGAAAAAGTTTGTAATTTATTCTAATACTATAAAGTGATTTCAATGTGTAATTTTTTAGCTAGTCTAAATCTTTATTTAGGATTATGCAAACTAATACTCAATCACTATTAAAAGTCCTAATTATTAATCTATAATATTTTTATTTTAAAATTGAAATAAATCGCAGTTTTTAAAAAGTTTAAATTTCATTATTAATATAATAAGAAAATTGACTAGATGCTTTTAAAAAATTTCCATTGAATAATATAAAAGATAATTATTGCAAAACTAGTTTTTATTATATCATATAATTCTAATGTTTACTCATTTCAAGTAAAATAAAGATTGAATTTAGTATTTTTTAGAAAAGTTTCAAAATTTGAATAATTTTCAGTTAATTGATTCGGAGCTCAAAAAAGTTCCCGATTTTTCTTAAGTACTGATATTTAAGTAAAAACATTCTTTTGGTTTCAACTCATTTCAATTTTGAGCACTGAATAGAAAAATGGTTATATTATTCAATGTTTAGCGCAATAGAATAGAGTGGAAAACAACCCCCACTGCGATAATACGTGAGCCGATCGACTAAACCATATAAGTTACCTATGAATCGATGAAATGAGCGGCAATACTGAAAAATGGTTCACATAAATTGAAAACCATTTAGGGTCAGAACCACAGCTTGAAATTATTCCAATTTATCGGATATGAGTTTAAATGATTTTTTGAATTAAAGTATCGTTTTATTTGTCGAACGAATGTTTTCAGCGCTCCATTCAGTGAACTATTTTTATATAATTCAATACTTATGTCATACAATTGTATGTATTGACAAACAATTATTATATTCTTCTGAGAAGTTATACCTTTTGTTGAGTACTTTCATCGAAACTAAAATTGAATTTTAATCCAATTGAATGTTAATTCACGTCGAAATCCTATACATTAGTCAGTCATTAAGTTTTAGCGAACAATAATTTTTATGTCGACCCAAATGTAGATCAAAATCAATCAAAACTATGAATACGTTATTATTAATAAGTAATCGAATGCTTAGAAAAAGCAAATTATTTGAGACACATCTGACCTACATTTCGATATTGTCTTTCCTTTTGCTCGAAATCATATAATTTTAGAAATTTTAGCGAATGTTTTCTTAAATAATTTTTATAAAATTGTTTTGTTTTTAATGCTTTTGTCGATTATATCGAAATATATTTTATTATTAAAAAAAACCATTTCATTGTTTTTCATAGACATAATAAATAGTTAATTCTTTACAGATTCACCTTGTTATTCATTCTTAATAGATAAGTTTTATCATTTTTATAAGTTTACTTTAATTCATTTTATTCATAAAATCTTTTTAAAAAATTAATGCAAGTTTTGGGTCCCAAAAACTACACATTTTGACATATTTATGTTCTATTGACCAAGTTCAATTTGTAACTTTTAATAACAGAGTATTTTAATTATTGATTTTCTATTAAAAATAACACAAATTTTTGTAAGACTTCCAGAAACCACAAAATAACTAAAATCCTAATCAATATCTTTGATACTCTTTTTGAACACTTTTTCTGTCATTTGATTTATTTGTCGATTAGTCTTAAAACAGAAAACAGTTTTGACACAAAATAAGATAAAAGCGATTTATGAATGATGTCTACTATTAGTTCCTCGTATGAACCCTTTGCTCCCCATTCGCCCGAAGGTATATTCAACTAAAAATAATCCATCATTTGATAGACTTTTCCATTCAATAGAGAATATGAATTGTTTTACAAAATCGAAATATTCATAATAAGAAGAGAAACTATTTTGGGCTCAATTTTTAATTGTTTTTTAAATTTAATATTCCATGAAATGCCAAATATTACCTTAAAAGTTGACTTTTATACCAAGCTACATATGCTACATATGCTACTCATAACTTTGTAGTTTAAGAACAATGTTTTGCCACAAATGAGTTTGGATGCCATCAAATGATATGATTCGGAAAATTTCAAATAAATCAATAATAAGTCGACTCTTTTGTTTATTTTTGGAATCGTTTTAAACTGAAAGCAAACAATTTGTTTTCGGACAGCCTTTTGTCTACCCTTTCATTTGTGGACGGATTACAGAGAATGAGTCGCGTCTAATGACAATCAGCGTTTGTAAACAGTATTTGAGTAAATGAAAGCCATTGAATCAAATTCTAGTAATTGTGTGCCAACACGTCGTCAGACATATCAGTGTAGGAGTTCTGAGTTGAGGCCACAACACAGTCGGTCGACTGTTGGCACAGTGTTGGCACACTGTTGGCCACCAACATTGCCCTCCATTACCATTCATAGCATTCGTCGATTCAGAACAATAATAGGGATTTCAAAATAATTATCGGCACAAATGAAAGCAGAGGTGCTTTACATGAGTTGTGTCTCTCAGTTAATAATCAGCAATAAGTGAACCGCCTTTAAGACAATTATGTATTGTTCGCCAATCGGTTGTCTTATTTCTTACAAATTACTATTAAATTTGCAAAATTACTAACGTTTGCATATTTAGTGCTTACCGTCCAATAAAATATAGGCTTTACTTCTGGTTTACAATATATTTGTTTCTACCCTAAGAGTGAGTGCTATCATCTGGTCGTTGAACTGAATTACTTCTAAATACAATGTTTTGATTATTTCAGAGAAAAATTAGTAATGAAAACACAATTTTGTTATTGTTATGCATTAAAATGTTTTTGATTAACTTTTTGGCACTTTTGACACTCCAATTAAGTATATCATCCAAAATATTAGAAAAGGCCTTTCGATGTGTCAAATACCGCACTTTCTTAAAGGAAAACATCTTTTCATACTTTGCTTGTGTAGTTTTAGCGCCGATTCCAGAAATTTTGTAAAAAAAACAATTGCTTTGAGTAATGAATGTCTAAACTTTTAAATAAACTTTAATTAAATTATTTTCTGTATAAATGAGTTCTTTTAGTTTCGAAAAACTTTTGTTTAAACGACAAACAGAAGTCTGGAGTCTAAGTATTCCATAACAGGATCTGAGGTGTGATAAAAGGTAACTCTTATTATCAGAAAAGAAGGGATTTTCTGGTATTTTGTGGCGTAAGGCTGGCATTGAAAACATTTCAGACAATGTTTTAGAGAGAACTGCGATTTATTCAAAGTCTATCATTTATTGTGAAAAAAATGGGTTCGAATGACTGTTTTGCACGGACTCACAATTGGACTCACAATTGGATGTCTGTGGGCTTCAATTACTTCTAATGTAATATCTTTGAAGAAAACGCTTAACTTATTATTATTAAAGCAAAAGAGAAACAAAGCTATCACTCAATAATAACTTGAATTCACTTATTTTTAGAATAATTTTGTGTTCACTCTTAATGAGGAGTTGATTGCAGTGCCATAAGTGTGAAGTGCGAGGGGTGAGAGAGAGAGAGAGAGAGAGAGAGAGAGAGGGAGAGAGAGAGAGAGAGAGAGAGAGAGAGAGAGAGAGAGAGAGAGAGAGTCCATCAAATTATTTAGTAGCGATTTTTGCCCAAAAGAGAGCCGATGACTGAAATCATGCAATCGTTAGAACCATTAGACCAAAGAATTGCGAAGTAGTGAACCGCTATTGAAGTGAGCGCTAACTCATTTCAATACACATTTCGTGACTTCAGTGGCCAAAAGCTCAATCATCTACTGATGTATTAGAACTTATTTGTGAATTTACCTGATTGTGGTCGATTGTGCCCAGTTTTGCCCATTTGTGCCTAGAGCATTTTCCACGAAATATGAAAATTTTAACAAATCGTTTGAATGAGAGTTCGCTCTTCACTCCATTCCTACAATTACTGATTTCTGACATTTTTTAACGAAATATTTCTGTATTCATAACTAAAGAGTTGTAAAAAGAGGAGTGTCTGTAAAACACCAAATACTCTAACAATAATTATTAGTTTTCAACACAACTTTCAATAAAATACATAGACTTCTAATTGTGAATTAAAATAACAAATGCTGTCCATTCGGCAAACAATCAAATGTTCACATTTGAAATGTACTGAAGAGTATAACCTAACCTTAAATATCTGACAGTCTGTGAAAAGTTAATCAAATTTGTAATACAAGTAGTGGTTAACAATCAGAATAAAGAAAACATTTCATATTCTGAGTCTGAAGTAGTCGTTTGATTGACTTTCAAAGTATTAGTAAATTATGATTAAGTTATTATCCTTTAAAGTTATAACTCTCGAGTTATAAGCCGTTTGTTTGAACGATCAATCTTTGAGTAAACATTGTTTCTAATAATGACAACATTTCTAATGAGTGATGACTTGTTTGGCAAATGAATAGTTTCTTTAAAGAGTCACTCATTCATTATCTGAATTCTGTTCTAAACTTGAAATATAGTAATTGTTTTGATTCAATGAACTCAAATCAGTTGTATTTCTTCGTTAATAAGAGAGAAAACACTAAATTGTTTTATGGAAAAGAATAGAAGAAAACGATTACATCTTAAAAGTTATCAGTTTTTGGGAATCGTTTAGAATTTATTCTTTGGTAAACCATTGGAATTGTTGGCAAAGACTTTATGTCATTGATTCCAATACTGATTAACTATATTTAGCCGCCGAGTAATGGAATATTCTTGTCTGTGAGTAGTACTGATAACAATTAAATAGAGTGGCGATTGTGGGTCGGCATCACTCCCTTCGTCGAGACTAAGGCGTGATTGCATTTTACAGTAGTCTTAAAAGTAGTCAAAAATCAGTTGGTTTTAGGCCTTTACTTTACTTTCACTTCACTTTCACTATCGATAACTACAATGAATGTGTGTTAACACAACTCAATGCCAGCGCCGGTCAGATATGAAGGCATAGATTCTAAGGCATAGAATAACTGCAATCACTCGTAATGTTTCGATAATTACAAGAATTTTTTACACAAATAGTGACTCAAAGCTCACAAAAATCAATGTTTTCTGTAAAGTATTGGACTCAAAGAAAAATTCATAAAATTTTGTGAATCAGACCATAATTTCAAACATAAGATTTGTAAGTATGGAAAGACAAGAATAACCGGAGTGAAGGTCAGTCTTAAAAAGCGTTCTTAGTTTTCAAACAACTATCGGTTATTACAAAAGAAGTGATTATTGGGAGCCTTCAGTTTTGACTCAAATTTTTACCTCTAACTCATGTAATGCACAGTCAGTCAGTATTTGGCATCAATTGAGTCAATGAATGTTCAATCAGTGAACAAACCGGAGCTTTGATAAGTCTGGCCATAAAAAACATGGAAAGTAATGCATTCCTCGCTAACGATTGTACCAAACAATGAATAAATCTATCAACAGATGAGTCCAAAAGAAAATTCTCTTTTCTTACTATTATTTCACAAAAAACTTCAAATGAAAGGCTATTATTTCAAAAGTAAGGCATCAAATGAGAGGAAAATCGAGTAATTTTCAGTCACTAAAAGAGAAAATTCTTTCTTTTGATGGTTTGCATTGACTCCAAAGACTCAAAATTTTATTCAATTTGTTTTAGGTTTGAATGTGAACTCTATTCAATTCATACTATAATTCACAGATTTCTCGTTGAGAAAAGTTCTTCAAATTGAAATCATTTGAATTTCATTCACTTATTTATTCAAAACTATAATTCAAAGTCTCAGTTATATATCAAAATTAATTTTTTATTAATAAAAATAATAACAAATTCAGAAAATATCATAATTTCCTCCAAAAAATAACCTTTTGATGAATTTAATGATTATTTAATTTTAAATCAATTACTTTTGAGTTAATATTATAATAATAAAATCGTTTTTATATAAATAATTGTATTATTTTATTGCATTTTTTCCAAAAATTTCGATTAAAAACAATTTTATGAAAAAATAAGTTATCTTATCTTGTTTATGTTACATTCAATCAAGCAATTGATTAATATGATGTTAATAAAATCATCTTTATTAAAATGAATAAAGATTAACATGGTCTTTTGATAATGTGTTTTAATAATAAGAGATTCTTATTAAAAAAAAATATACAAAATGTATAAAATATTGTCAATAAATTAATGTCTTCAAAGTTTATGTAAAGACAAAATTAATGTAAATTTGATAAATAAATGGTTAACAATAAATACACAGAAATAATGATTTAACCTTTCATCAATAGTTCGTTGAGAGCCATGATATAGTGCTGAGCCATTTGTAAGGTTTCATATTTGGAAAGCTTGGAATCACCTCCAAGTGATGGGACGACTTCTCTGAGTTTATCGAAAGCAATGTTCAGAGAATGCATTCGTTTCCTTTCTCTGGCGTTTGCGGCTAATCGTCTCTTCTTGAGAACAGGTCCATTACTTTTTGCCAAATCTTTTGTTGAATTCTTGGCTGAATTCTGTCTTTTTCTTCGAGTTTTCTTTTCGACGATTTCAACAACTGATTCATTGGATTCATTACTCGAAGAATACAGTATTTGATCGTTACTTTCTTCAGACGATTTCGTGGAAAAACTGTTTGAACTCAAAAAGTTTTGATGATTTGAATCGATTGAATCGTTTGACGGCGAACTACAAGAAAATTCATCGATGGATGAGACGGAGTACGGATCGGATGGCAAAACACTATTCTTCTCCAAACTTGTATTAAATGAGTGAATATTCATGAAATCGATTGCATTCATCTCTTTTTCGTTAAGAAAACAAAAGGAATTATTACTCGAAAAACAACTTCTATTCATTTCCGATCAAAAAATAGAGAATATTTTCTTTTGGTTCGCAAACAAATTACAGATAATTCAATTCAATTAGAGAGCATAGGAGTCAACATAGTTGTGGCACTGAACGGCACTGGCGTTTGTTGCGGCACTTGTTCTGGCAGTTGTGTGAACTGGACCTTAGAAACTCACCTTTTATATGGTAGCGAAGCTCCACCATTGCAGACGAAGCGCAGAGCCTTCTCATCATTATCTTGTCAGATAACAAGGCGGGGACCCGACCCAATCCACGCGCTTTGGCCTAAAGGCAACGTCGCCTCCACTGCAATGAAGAGACGGCTCTTCACTTCTCATAAGAGATCTTTTTTTTTGTGGATTCAGTGAAATAATTATTTTTTTATATACATTTCTAGAAATGAATTAAGTTTTTTGTCATTTTTATTATGAATACATATTTTGGTCAAAAACTCTTCACTTCTTTTATTTTTAACAATTTATTGTTATTTTAAAGTCTATTCATTAGAATTATTATTAGCTATAAATCAAAATTTAGTAAAATATTCATACATTTCGTTGAAATTAAGATCTCAATTGAGTCTCTGTTCCAAAGAAATTGTTTTGTTTGACTTAAATTTGAGTCAAGGGCTCAATAAATCAAATTCTAACCCTTTGTTGAGTTGAATTCATAATAGTTGGAGAAAGTCATAGAAAGTGGTTTGAAAATGGATGCCCAAGCTATGCTCAAGCTAAATTAAAATATTTCAAAAGCCATCAACTTTTAAGAAGAAAACAATTTTTCAAAAATTCTCTTAAATTGAAAAATTAATTAAGTTTTTAGAAATAAATGGAAACGAAAACAAAACAACTTCTGGTAATTGTTTTGTATTATTTTCGAGAACAACCCATAAGTGGTTATGAATCATAAAAAGTGAAAGTAAAGGAAAATAAAGAAATGCCTAAAATTCAAATTTAGAAATGAGTAGAATTTGCCCACAAATTAGTCAAAAGGAGAGGAATATCGATGGCATACAAATGACTCAATAAATATTCATATATTTTGTTCTGAGAACAAACTTTTTTTCATTTATGGACATCGCGTTAAGTCTATTCTTTTGGTCATTCACTCCCTAATGAGTTTGTTGTAGTTATATGGATGTCCACTACAGGTATTGTAATATATGAAACAGTCATAAATAGTCATTTTGATGAATGGCATTCGGAGAAATTCAAAGCTTATAACACATAAAAGCCCTACTCTGTAGGCACTGTTGGCAGCGCTGGGCTATCGGTCTTCCACTCAAAAAATCTCTTCCGCTAGAAATGGAAGAAAACAATTTGTTGTGTTTTTCAAATTTCTATTGTTAACTAAAAATAAGCCATTCATAAGCCTATCATAAGTTATTATAAGAGGAACACCAGAGCACCGGCCAAACCAACAGTGAATATACATTTGTCAGAATTTCGGCTCAAATCTTATTGACATACTCTGAGCCAATTAAATGGACAATAGAAATGCCGAAAAGACCACTAATTCAAGGCTTTCGTTTCACTTTTATTTTCGTTTTTTATTTGTAATTTAATTGGAAACAGAGATGTCCACAACTATTCACAATTGAGTCCCAACTTATTCACTACAAAAGCCATATAATAACTCTATAGTGACTACAGTGTAGTCAATCCACTCAATAGTTTTGTAATTTTTTTCAAAAATATTTCAATTAAAGTATAACTAAATTTACAAATCAATGTTTAAATAAAAGATTATTTAAGAATAAGATATTGTTTGGAATCAAACAAAGAGAGAACACCTCTTAATTTTATTACAGATAAACGTTTAAATACTTTTTAAAAGATTATACCATCACTTTTTAGCACAGATTCAATTTTGAGGTCCGGTATCGTATAATGGTTGGAGTCATTCTTTAATTGATGGCATTTATATTACTTTTGTTTTCTTTAAAGGTTTTGAAATTCTAAGAAAAAATAAAAAGAAAACTAAGTTTTAATTAATTTTTTTTTCAAAAGTTCTTAAATTTGTTGAAATTCTTGAGGAATATTTCTTTGAATTCTGGTTTCAATAAACTTAAGTCAATTGAAATGATTTGTCAGATATTTTAAAACACAAAGAGTTGATGTGAGGGATATCCGAGGTAAATAATAAATGTTTTCAGAAGTTGTAAAATCAAAGGACTGTAATTGAGTTCAACACTATTTAAGTAAGTATTCATTGACTAATAAGACAGGAAGTGTAGCGCACGAAACCACTGCCCGAACTATAGAGGATGTCGGGGTGTATAGATTCGAACGGAAATAGCCATAAGCCATGGGCACAACAAAACTCCTCGAGACAATTATTATCTCTTCCTTATCCTATTATTGTAATGCAGTCGACCCGTCGTTGATTGAAATTTACATTTAAAATGCAATCCATTTATTTCCACTTCACAGTCAACTGTTTCACTCATATGAATCCTATGACAAACTTTATTGTTAATAATTTGGTTTGAGGTCTTTCCATTTCATCAAACAAATTAACCTAGGATCATATTTACTACTTGTTTATAATCACTTTTATCAGCTAAAAATACTCGAATTCATTGCTAACATTAATTTTAATATATAATTGTATTAAAAACCAAGAATTCGATGAAATCTTTTTTTTGAATTAATTATCTTTTTTTATATAATTTATTTAAATATAAAAGAAATTTGTTTTGTTAATCTATAGATGACTTTTTTTGTTCAATTTTTGTTTAATTCAATGAATTCTTATTTCTTATCTAATATTTACTGATATTATGAATGATTAAGATTAGTATAGAATTTCATTCTCTGACTTCAAAGTAATTGTAAAGAATTTTTGATAAAAAAAATTTCAATCATTTAATCAAATTTTTATATTTTCTAAGAATTATTTGTATTCACAATAAACTTCAAAGGAGTAGTGTTTCTAAGCTTTTGAAATATGAAATGATTTTACATTTAAATCAATTTATATAAATGTAATGATATTTCTATTTATTGTAAGAAAACCAAAAGAGGACTAATTTTTGAATTGTTTGTCACAGAATTTTGCAGAATTTTAATGCTTTTTAAATGATTTTTGTCCTCAAAAAGTGTTTAAATTTCTTAGAATTTTGAGACAATTGTTTTGCACTAAAAAAGGCTAAAAATTCAATTATATAATTATTTAATTTAGATAATATAATACGATAAACATTTTGAGTCACATAATTATTAATATACTTTAGGTCTTCGGCGCTAAAGAAATCAGTTTTGCAGTCAACCAAATCTTATGCAACTTTAGAGCACTTGAGATGAGAAAAGCTATCAATAAGACTGTTCACCGAAACGGAAAGTTTCTTAGCATTCGTGCGACGATATAATATGTGAACATCTTATGACTTCTCTGGGCTCGTGTCTGGCATCAGGTCTTCTGACTTAATTTGGCCAAGAGCAAAACTCTTTTAATGACCGCTGAAAAAAATAAAAGAGCACTCAATTCAATACTAATCTAATGATATGAAAGAGTGCTCTAAAAAGTCTCGAAACACTTTTAATTTGAAAATAATATACTATTGTTTACGATATAATGTTATCCATTGAGACTACAATTTATATTTACTTCTATGCAATTCAAATGCTATTATAATTGAGGCAAAGTATCCCGTTATGCCGTTTGACCCCAATTTTCACACCTTTTTTAAAAAACAAAAACATGAAAACTGAGAATTTGATAATTTTCGGTATATTTTGAAAGACTAAATGCGGGTCTGTTTTCATCTCTTATTTAATGTGAATAAAAAATGAAACTATTTTTTGTCATTCAATGAATGATTCGTATAATTATTCCAATTTTTATTGGAATTGAATTATTAAAGAAAATTAAAAAACAAGGTTAATTTTATATAACCTTAGATCCAAGACTTAAATTATCAGAATTTCAAAACAGACTTCCATTAATATATTGTTGATGTCACGGCTCACGATATGTTTCCAAAATAATGTGTTTTCGTTTTTAGGTTTTGCAACCAAAAAAGGTGAGAGAGAGAGAGAGAGAGAGAGAGAGAGAGGGGGAGAGAGAGAGAGAGAGAGACCATATTAGACAATATTAACCATATTATTAATGAACAAAAGTTAATAGTTTACAAATAAATTCTGCGATCAATAAAAGGTAATTAAAGGCATTAAAAGTTTATAATTTGAACAAAATATCACTAAATTTGAATAAATAATTAAATATTTGTCAAATTATTTAAAGTTTAGGAATAAATTTGAGAGAATATCAATAGTTTTGGACAAAAGTCAAGTCTGGATATAAGCAAAGAATTGTGAAATCACTTTCAGAGTCTTCTGTTATTAGTAGTGGTTATTATGGCATTTAAAGAGCGAAACGATCAAACATGAAGAGGTCGTGGATGTCACTAATTTCGTTACTGTAATTGCCCGGGACTACAATATGAGTTACATAAGTATTCAAACCTAAGCACAGGAACGGTTACGGTTGTCAGTGCTTCCAATAAACAAGTGCTTCGCTATTATCGCACTTAACGCTCGTCTGCATCGCATTCATTGGGAATACATTTGAAGCGATGGTTGGATATCAACAAAATTGAACATAAATTTGAATTCTTAAACATAACTTTTATTCATTGACTTAATTCATGCAAAACTTATTATCCAAAGAAGTAATTATTACTAAATTATAATTCGCAACAATTATTACATTTAAGTTCAATGAAAAGTTCAGTCAATTCTTTGCATTTGTTGTCAGAATTGATCGCATTTTTTATAAAAATTTAATAATAATCTGTAGATATGTTTTAATGAATATTTTTGTTGAAAACTTATGCTTTGAGTTGAGAGCGTGTGCTATGAAATAAGTGCATACATGTTATAACGAGACTATAACTATAGGACAAGAGTTTTGAGTGAAGGGTTGAGAACGAGTACATCACATTTGACAACTTCACTACATTTGATTATACGCCGGCTCTTCTCGATTGAGTGGTTAGTCGTCCCAAAGACACACAACTATTCTTATAATCCAAGGACATCATTGACGCGACTCTACGGCCTGTAATTGATCACTACTGTTATCTTTGAAGCATAACAGTGAGCCGGGCAGTGAACAGGGCCACCGGCTTAGCTGCTTATTAGCGACTTTGCAAAAAAATAACGACATTTGGATAACTATTATAAACAGTGGTCTGACTTTCATTAGTTTTTAGTGATTCTCAAACTTTTAATGCGATTCAATCGAATCCCAGAAAATGTTTAAAATTAAATTTAAAGTCACGTATTGTTCCTCACAATTGTCTCACAATTATTCCAACAAATCTCTTCATTTTAAGACCTATAAAGAGTTGGATATTTAATAATAATTTGTACGTCAATACCATTTGATAAAAGACAAACCAATTGAATATTCAATAAGTCTTTGATTCGATGTTTAACTGAAATTCAATAGAAATAATTGTTTGTAATATTATTATAAAATTTATTTTTATATTTAAGTGATTTTATTGATTACAAAATGAGTCAATATTTCAAGACATAATTTATTTTAAAATACTTGAATTATAAATAAATTGCAAGGGATATAAATGAAAGGTAACTCATAGCGTGATTTGAAGGCAGTTTTGCGTTTTTTCTTTAACGAAGTTTGGGTGCTCTCACTCTTCAGTCGATTCTGTGCTAATATTAAGTAATATTTCATTCT
>JAQIXI010001505.1:0-13385 GCA_034700165.1 Galumnidae sp. Gr-Ori-00277 | reverse complement strand
TTTTTAATGATTTTATCATTAATTAAACAGAATTTTCTTATTATTTACTAATAATAGAGACGTTTTTCTATTTAATTAAAGGTATATTCATTGGAGAGAAGTGTCTATTTTTATAGAGAAAATCAATTATTCTTTTGATAAAAAGCTAATGACTTTTCCCAGAGCACTCAGTTGTCTTGGTGATATATACACCTATTCGAAGAAAAAGTGAGTAAACTTTATGCCCCAGTCTTTCACTTGGAATTTGCAATTCTGTTAACCTATTGTTTGAGACATTGAAAATCGAGTTAAGCTAAATGTCATATTCCTGTCATTATATTGAAAACTCTTGTTATATAGTGTTTACTTTATCTCACACAGAATAGTAGCACAGAATAAGAAGCTTAAAGATATTTTATATGATTTTATAAATCAGATCACGTTTTTTGTTTAAAATGATTTGTTAGCGAAGAAAAAGTCAAACAAATTCGATGCAATAGTGTCTCGAATTACAAGATATAATAATCATGGTAAAATTGATGACCAAGTATGATTAAATAAGTATAGACACTTTATCTAATAAATATCTAAGCTAGGTAATAAATATTTAATAAAGTGCCTACTTTAATTATACAATATTCCATTTAATATATTCAATATTAATCATGAAATCATCCTACACATATTATTACACTTGTCATATCGAACAGGGATAAAGAAAGAAACCTACTCAAGGGAGTGCAAGGGTAGGGTATTTTGTGTAAACCTCGACATACCTAGTGCTTGCCCATAGACGTAATGTTAAGGTTTTACAATTCTAGGGGGGGGGGTATTTTGCCTATTTTTTCAAGGGGGATTTCAGAATACCCCCTTTCCTCATCCCTGATATTGAATGATATCTTGTTTATATCCTAGGTAATATCTGTTTTGAATATTAGAAATCCTCTGAGATTTGAAATTAAAATTTTCAAAATAAAATTTCAAAGTTTGATTTAAATCTGAACAAAACATAGAAATTTCTGCACAGAATATTCCGCACAGAATATTCTGTGCGCTTAATATTTGTATTACTAACTAAACAGAAATCATTCAATTCTTTTTTAGGTGATATTCAAACAACAAATATTCAGATGAAATTACCATTACTTCAATTTTATTATTATAAAACTCCGCTTTGGCTCACATTTATTCCAGCAAACAGTTATTTAGTTAGCATGTTTATTTTACCTTTTTCTATAAATTTGGTTATAAAAGCAAAGTAAATACCAGTACTAACTGTTTGTTTGTTAAATATACTCTTTTATAATTTAGAATTTGTTTTTCACTCTTTGAACGACGAAATAACCAGGATACAGTTATCAAGCTAATATCAAGTTAATACCTTGTTCATTTAAGGCTGTGTGTAGGCTTTGTTTACAGGATATTTTATCAAGACTCGTTATATACTCTTTAAAATTAATCTAGTAAAACACCTAACCGACTAATTTAACTAGGGTTATACCTTAACTAGTACAAACAAAATTTACCCTTCAATATTAAAAATTCATTGGAACATCCCTATTGGGTGAGCTTGGCTAACTATCAACAAGCAATAAAGTAATTTCACTTCCAATTTAAAAGTTGAGTTTACATCTCATGTAAAGGTATGTACACATTGAAAGCATATTCTGAGTGCACAGGTATTCCTCAACTCTGACCTTTAAAAGTAATGTGAAACCAAAGAAATACTGATTTTTATTCTGTAATCTGAAAACACATTCCGTTTAATATTATTTTTATTTTTTCTTTTCATTTATTATTCAGAGCTCTTATGGTTTGTTTGCGCTCTGAATACCAGTTTCTGAATAATAGTGTTCTCGGCTTTCGCTTATTATTATGACTGTACACAAAGACATTTTCAAAAGGATTTGCTCCTCCGAAACAGTACTAACTTTGCTCACAAAACGAGCGACGGTAGAGCACAGAATGAGAGGCAAATAAATTATTTAATTAATTCAGTGAATGTATGAACACTTACAGTATAACCGCAGAGAACAGGTATAGGAGTAAACAATAATAAATCAAATGAAATAAAGAGCACAGAATATGAGAGACAGAGTAATGACGAATAAGAGAATGAAGAGTGAATGGAAAGGAAAGCCTTAAATCTAATCTAATTTTTGTTTAACACTTTTTCAATTACTTTTGAAAATGGATTCAAACCTAACAGTGGTTTAAGAGATCTCTTGAAAGAAAAGATTAACTCTTTTTCGTGTTTAGAGTAAAGATTTTTTTTTAGAGAACAGGGATTCTGAGAAATGGATGTAAGCAAAGGCAGCGGTGATTCACAGACAGCAACACACGAATGGATGGAAATATTGTTTCGTGAAATTAATAAATTCGTTTAAATTAATTATTAGTCATTTATTTTAGTTATAAATGTTTGGAGAAAATAATAATTAATAGAAAACAAAACGAAATTTAAAAAAGAAAATAATGATTACGTTTTGGAGACAACAAACAAACGTACGAACAGACGGACGGATAGACAGACAGACAAACAGCCATTAAAACAATACGCCATCAAAACTACTCTTAATATTAAATATCATTTAACACATGAAATACTTACACAAAATTGTTTATAATTTTTCAATATTTAATTTCCGGCCGAATATTGATTATTACAAATCAAATATTTTGTATCAAGGTAGAGTTTTTTGTTTGGTTTGATTTTGTTTGTTTTAAAGGCACAGAATAAGTTAAAATAGTTAAGAGTGAGTATTTGATTCAAATTCATTGCCAATTCATTCATCAGTCAAATCAATGGCCAACAAAAGTATTTCATAATTTTTATGCCAATTATTAAATCCGAAAATTAATTATAATTTTTGTATTTAATTTTTTTTTGTATTAATTGTTGGGATTTGTATCGGAAACGTTTTATTCGAGAGCGCAGTCGTGTTTTTCGCGGTTAATAACAAAATCAATAGTTTTTATGTAATTTTGTTTCGTTTCAAATAAGAGCAGATTTTTTGAGAAAAAGAGAGAAAAAATACATAAAATAAATAAAAGTTATTTTCAATTAAAGTTTTTTTGTTTTGATTTTAAAGAAAAAAGATTTACTTAAAAATTAATAAATTTATTAAATGAATAAATAAATATTTAATATTATTTGAGACACACATAAGGATAGAGAGATCGGGGGATATCCATCACTATAACAACCGAGCAGTCAATTGAGGCTTACATTCAGACATCATTTTCTCAGTTAAAAAATTCGTGTGAATTCAATCTAACAAATGGCCAGTCATTAAACGTAAAGCCATGAAAAGGTAGGGATAGGAATATAAAATGTCATATCAGCACAAGTCATACACACAGCCAGTAATGAGCGAATGGTTAGCACAACAAAATCTCATGCATTTTATTAGAGATTCTGAACAGACGGCACATCCGTTTAGACACCGATTACTTGTCTGACACCGACAAATGGCAACTACTAATTGCTTTGTGGGAAAGCACTCAGGCTATGGACCAAAGGCTGCAAATTGTATGAAAGCACAAATCAGAGACACCACTGGCCTACATATTGACCTAGAACAATTTTTTAATACACAGCCTATAGTGGCCACCATAAGCCTAACACTAGAGCTAAGGGAACGACAACTACGGATACGTTTTAATAATTATTGCTTAAAAATATAGGAATATATGAGTCACGAGTGATATATTATATATATCTATACATATATTATAAGCGAAAAAATCCATATATTTATAATAAATACAAAAACAAAAGACATAAAATTCTATTCATTGCTTCTAAAAGTGTTTTATGTTTCTCTAATTTAGGTAAAACTTAAGGGGAAAACCAACCAAACCAACAAAAATAAGAGAAAATGAAAAATAAATGGTTTAAAGCAAAAAAAACAATACTATAAATGGGTTTTACTGTTTGTTCGATAAATGAGAAAACTATTAATAAAATAAAATTCTAAACAAAACTTTATATGGATTTTAAAGACTACGAAAAGACACCAATAATTAAGACAATAATAAAGAGATGAAGAAAGAAATTATTTGAAAGATTAGTTTAATAAATGAACGTTAATATACCTGTCCCTGTTCACCCTCAACACTTGTCAGGTCGCGCCATTCCTCAATGGTTTGTGCTAGGTCAATCTGGTTTAATGGTATCTTCACTTCACCGATTTGGTCGTGTTTTGAAAAGCTGTTTAAATATTCAATTAGTTATAGTTAATATCAATTAATATCAGTTTATATTATTAATGATCTTAAGAATAAGCATGAGAAGAAAATAAAATTTAGCTAGTTATATATAATATATCAAAATATAAAAAATATTTGATGAAATATTTCAGTAAATGATATATCGATTTTACCATTCATTAAGTGTTTCTATTTATTCTGTGCTCAGGTCTTGCGTAACGAAAATGTTTAGTTCACGGCTGACACTTAACAAGAAAACAAATTCTTTGCTCAAAATACTAATACCATGCAATATTATATGAGAAAATTACTGGAATGGGTGTCGTTTCAATTTTCTACCATTGCCATGATCATTTATCAAAAAAAAGCCAAGAATTTAATTATATAAGTATAGCTCCAATTCTAATGAAACTTTTAACGAATCTTTTAGGGATCAGAAAAAAACGTTTTTACAAAACGTGATATTAAACTGAAAACTTAAAAATACTTTTCAACGGAAAGAAGATATCATTATATTTATGAAATGAAAGCAATACTACATATGAAAGGCTTTTCATGAATCCCATTATTGAAAATAATCAAGGTTAAGCATAGAATTCTTAGGAATCTTATCTTTTTTTCAATAAATTTACCAAGAATTAAGTACATGTACATTCGAGGTGCTTTTAATAAGCGGAAAAAACGCTTTTTGTTTAATATTTTATGAAAAGACTTCAATAGAAACTTGAATTTGATATCAGATTCTGTGCCGATTCTGATTGAATGGCGCCCACACTCTGGGATGAAATTCAGTGAAAATATTTACATAATGGAATATAGAGCTACAGTTCTAGGATTCTCAACAAGCAATGAATATCAGGTGCTTTATTACAAGAAATCATAAAATTTTATAAGGTAGCTAGGGTAATCAAAGAAATACCATTATGCGCACATCTAGTACTTATCTCCAATAAGTACTAGAGCAAATAGAACACATGTTTTTTTCCATTAACGCTAGACAAACAAACCGTAAAAATGATCATGGTAAATTGGATTTTTATCAATAGAAAAGGGAATTTTAATATTTTAGAAATAATAAACAAAATGTTATCTAGAGCAAAATAACTCATCTAAGTATTTTTAAAATTAGCTAGAAAATTTTGGTTTTAATAATTCATTGCTAAAATTCTGATAGTTATTTGAAGTAGCAAGATTATTTATTATTAATAAAAAGCTCTCAAGAAAATGAAAAAATAAAATAAAATTTCAGCGATTTTTAGCCGAAACCTAATATTTGTGTTTTAAACGACTTTAAAAGTCAAAGAAAATTCAATAAAAAGGATAAAAACAACAAAAATCTTAATACCGGTCGAAGTCATAGATAGCAAAAACCAATGTCTTTGTGGTGATCTCTGCGTATGGAACCTATTTTGTGAGAGATAATGATATCAAATTATTAGTAAATGTTGCTTGCTTATATATAATTTATAAGATAAATTACCTTAAAATTGAAAGTTTCGTTGAAAACTGGATTTAGTGTTTTTCGGTGCACTTTTGTCTCAAACTTTTTCTTTTTGTCGGGTAATAAATAAACCTGGACAAATTTAACAAATTATATGTAATTAAACCATGGTGAGTGAACCAAAGAATTACCTTAACATAAGGATCACTAGTGCCGGACATATCTAAACCAGGAAGTTCTTCTGCTTGTATTACAGTCACCCCTAACTGCAATATAAATTCAAATTTAAATTTTGTTATTTAAAAGCAAATAAAATGTTAAAAAGTTTGTAAAAAAATTGTCGTCTTTCCCTCTCTCCCTATCTTTTTCTCTTTCTCTCATTTAAAAATAAAATATTATCTTCTTGGTGGTCAATTTTAAAAAGTATTATATTCTTATATCTATTATTTTCAATCATTATTTAAAAATTACAGTTTTTAAAATGCTTTAGAATTTTATACAAATCTCTCTCTCTCTCTCTCTCTCTCTCTCTCTCTCTCTCCCCCTCTCTCTCCCTCTCTCCACATAAAATAATTTCATAATAAAATTCTTATTAAGTAAAACAAAGGGTTTGTAAGTCAAGGCTATAATCAAATGAAGTCTATCCTTAAAGATAAGGTTTGAGTCAATATCAAGACATTTGTATTAATACTTTCAAAACCTAATCCATAACAATCAGTCAAAAAATTGTTTACAATGAATGACAGCAGAATTAAGTATCATAGGATATTATCCAGAGTAAAAAATCTATTGCCCAAGATGGCCACAATTGATTAGTTGCCTATCCCTTTAATGGCTGTTTCAAAAGGGATACTCACATTTAGTGAAAGTCCTCTTTAAGAAAAGTCTTATTAGAAGTGAAATAAAACTAAAATTTTATTTTATTTTAAAAACACTTAAAATTTAATTCGGTTTTCATTATCTGTTTTTGTGACTGAATTTTGATTTGTTTTTTCCCTAAAGAAAAAAAAAACGAATCGATTTCTAAAACCGAAAACGAAATCAAATTTTTATTTCTTAGACGAAAAGGAATTTATAGCACTTTAACTAAAAATACAGTTCAAAATGTTAGCACTTTTACATTAAAGTGTTTTTTAGGAAAATCATCTAAAATTGTAGCGAAATGTTTACCTTTTGATTAACATTTGAGGCAATAATTTTGTTTCGGATTTTGTCCTTTTTATGTCATTTTAAATATTTGACTGATTTTCTGATTCTAATAAAGATTTTCAGAGTCAGAGGAAAGAGATGTCTATCACTAATGAGTGTTTGCTATGCATTCTTTAAAATAGATATTTCTTCAGAGAAATCTATTTTATGATTGAAGAGAATGTAATAAAATCAGGGAATTTCTAAAAGGTATTTCACTCAGAGATTTTATTTGAAAGAAACTATCCTAGTTCCAAATAGTTTCCAAAAGACATTTTAAGATTTTGCTTCGTTTTTGATAATTTATTGAATTGTCGTTGCTAATTTTATATATTAACAATTAAGATAATAGTTATCAAGTTTCATTTAAGTGCAAAAACTATAAAATTTTCATAATTTACCAATGTTAATTTCATTTTACACTTACTGTCAATTTAATATACGATTAATTCAATGTTTATTTCAATTCAGAACTTTTCCTTTTCTTCTGTTCATAAAAAACTTGTTTTTGAATAAACATTATATTAAACAGCATTTTAGGGTTAAATCTAATTTTTTTTCAATTTTTATGCTATTTTTCATATCTTGTTAAAGTATTAGATATGAAACTTATCTTGTTTAGTATCAAGATTAATTTTTTCTAACCGAATATTTTATAGAATTTATGTTCAATTCTTATAATATATCGATTGAATAGAAATCGAGAAATTTGAACAAAAATAACATTTTATATAATATTTGGTTCATTCTGTGATTGCATTCAATCGTCACATTCAGAGCCACACGAATAGCACAGGAATAGCAAAAGAAAAGGCAAACCAACAAAAATAGGAATTTTTATTCGTTTGATGTAATAAATCATTTCTATGACACAAACATCTGAATAGTGCTATAAAATTGGTGTTCAGAGGATTTTCCAGAGCATAGATCACTGTTAGAGCACTAGTGGTAGCTTTGATTCTATTCTATAGCCGTTCCTAATGTATGTCCTGAAAAAAATAACAGAAATTTCTAAAGAATAACAAATAATATCAGAATATTTTTGGTGAATATTTTTCGTTGTATTTGATCTTCAAATATATTAACTGTTTTTTTGAAAAAAACGATCAAATCTTATGGTAAGACCTCTTTGTGTTGGAAAGGATCTGATGGCTGCTATTCTGTGCCTGTGATTGAATACTTGGAGCAAAATATGACTGATTAACTACCAGTGCTCTGATTCAGTTATATTTGTTTTATTCTTCATTCAAAAAAACAACGTTGAATTTACTTGTTAAACAAGCATATCTATGTCCTAGATCAAATAATCCCCAGCAAAAATTTTATATAGTTTAATTAAATTATCCTTGAACACTTTCTAGAGACACTCTTAATTGGGAAATAGGACAACATTTTCGTGTTTTTCAAACTCAATGTTAAATATTTTTTGAATTTTAATGAATTCCACTTAAAATACATAAACTTTTAATAATTGTTATAAAAAATACACAAAAAGAGGCGAATAATTGATTTAATTTCTAAATATAGTAATCAATCACTCATTTAATACGAAAACTCTTTAAGCGAAAGTCAATACAGAAATCAGTCAAAAATCTAAATGACTTTTGAATTAAAATCTGCTTAAAGTCATTGAATGCTTCAATTTTCATGATTTATCTCTTTATAGGGATAGTCAAGGATGTCGTCGCCTTTAATTACTAAATCAAACAAAATGGAAGAAAAAACTAAACGAGGAACAAATTACTTAACCCTATGAAACGGTTTCTAAAAGCAATGGCGAGGGTTTCGCCACTAACTAAAGAAGTATTGATTTTAAGATATTTGATAAAAATGACAAAATGGACGACAAAAAAACTCTGAAGAATTGTTTCAATACTTCAATATTACGGATAGAAGAAGACATAAACTGTTTGATTAGGACTTCAATTCTCTTATCTAATGACAACATTTTTAAGGACACAATGACTGATGAAGAGGTAAATAAAATGATGTCTGAGATGGACATCATTTGGTGCTGAATAAATAACTGACAAAAGTTTATCAAAATTTAATCAAGTTAATTCCATGTCCTAATTTAAATTGCTTATTTATGAAAATATTTTAAAAGTTAGCAAAGGTTTTACATGGAATGCATATCATTTAAAATGTTGTGTTTTTTATTATAGGGTTTGACTGTATTTATAAAGTATTAATAAAATAAAGTTATATTTCACTTATATTTTCTCTATAAATAATTAAATTAACTCTAATAATATTTGAACTTGGTTATTACTAAACTCATTTCCTTTTATGAGAAACTCGTGATCGAAGTCCAGAGTTTTAGCACAGAATTGACTTTTTTAACCCAATTCTTATCAGATTTGATGATAAATGAGAGAATGCACTCAAACTGATTAACCTTACGTTTCACTACTTTTCTATTAGCACAGAATAGCACAGAACCAGACACTTTGCTCTTTCTTTTTTGTGAACAGCATATCATTTGTCCGTTTCCTTAACTAAATTTTCCGAAAATGAATGAACACATCTTTTAATTTATAAAAATTGCATCAATTAATACAAAAGACTAACATTTGAAAGGATGCTTATTCGAGATGAATTAGCAAGTTAATCTGATGAAAATTAACTTGAACAAAATAAATCATAGAAATTAACAAAAATATGATAAATGAGTTGAAAAATATTTCTGACAAAATAAAAACAAAAATCTGTTTCAGTCGACTGAATGTTTGGTTCCACTGGTTTTTAGTGTTGAAATCATAAAAAAAGGTCTGAACTCTAGTCTTTCGCTCTAAAGCTATGATGTATTGAAAACGAAATATACTTTTTTTTCTACGATTATAAGCAATAAATAACTCAAATGTGAGAAAAATAGTCACAAATATTATATTTGAATACTATTTGAGTGTTTTATAACTTAGCTTTACTTCAAATGGAATACAAAATTCGATTTTTTGATGTATTGCCCGACTCTCTCTCTCTCTCTCTCTCTCTCTCTCTCTCTCTCTCTCTCTCTCGCTCTCTCGCTATCAGTAAATACTTGAAGAGAAATTCTAAACACATTTTATGTTATTTTGAAAAATCAATTGCTTTTTAAAGTAAAATATAAAACTAAAAACTCGTCGCTTAAGAGTAGTATTAATGCCTTTAAGGGAAAAATATTCAAATTTTATTCCGACTTTTGTTTCAATGATTTAAATGAATTTCGAATAAATTAGTCGAACAACGACTGACTCCAAACACTTTTTATTGATATTTTTTCAAACGTCTGGTCATTAAATGTAAAAATTCAATTTAAATGAGCAATTAAATTTTGTTAATAAAAATCCTGCATGTTTATGAAATAATATAATTAACAACTGGTTTCTGTAATGAAGGCATTCAAAAGTTTAGTAACAAATCATTCAAATATTTTCAAATCAATAATAAATAATTAATAAAAGAATGCAATCGAATCACAAAAGTTATGGTTTGATAAAATTAAAGAAATTTTTGAATATTTGATCTAGGACAGTTAATGCAAAAAAAGGATATTTATCGATGACCTCAAGACTATCAAATTATAGCGAACAGTGATATGGAAGATATCTTCTGATTGCTATCTCGAGTAAATTACGGGAAGTTACCGGTTGTAGGGCTCACGCATACAATCAATTCGTCATTAAAATTAAAAAATTTCCTTTTTTTTTATTCAATTCTTTTGATAATTGCGTTGACTTTTAATGATTTTCTATCGATTGTTGGCTTCAAAATAATTATTATTGGCTTTGAATACAACGAAAAAAAAGTCGATCGAAAACGAGTCTATAATTTTCAATGTCATCAGAGATAGTCTTTTGAATACATAATGAGTTTCTAAATAAAAACAAACCAAAAAGGAATTCCTTTCAATTCTAAGCAATAGCTCAGAATAAAGTTCAATACAATGACGTTCAAACGCTTTTTACATTAACTTACCCTCACTAAAGTACCCTTGATAGAAATTAGTCAGATAGAAGATGTTAAAATAACCTTGCATATATTAATTTTTATAGCTTTTAAAATAAAAAGTTTTTATATTAAAAATTCCAGAAATATTTTTTAAAAATGAGATAGATTAACTCATTTTTCAATATTTTTAATGTTAAACCAAGATAATTAGCAAACCATTACAACCGATGGCCATCACTGGAAAGATAGGTGTTGTCAATGAGAATGATATAAATGTTCTGATAAACGGAATGTTTTTCATTCAAGTGTTGGACATTTCATTTCCTCAATCAGTAGTTGTATTATCACTGAATTTATTGCGGGTTTTCTTTTTTAAACCAATTTATTAAAACTTAAATTTCATTATTTTATTAGTTTTTGAGTATTATTTATGACTTTATTCTTCAAAATTATCGATAAATTCAATCAGAAATTTCTTGGAAACCATTCCATTAGTTTTTCAATGTTTTCAATTCATTTAAAATCGTATTATTTTTTTCGTGTCATTTAAAGCAAAAGTTTTCTCAAAATGACTTTAAAGCAATTTTATTATTTGCTTTAAATAATTAGCCTTAAAATAATTTTTAAATGAGCTAGGTCTAATTTTATAACTAATATTTTTCGATAGATTATTTTAATAAACTGTATTCATCTTGCTGAATTTTTTAATTAAAAAGTTTATTTATAATAAATAATAAAATTTTTAATAAAATAATATTTAGTTATTATTTTGTATAAACTTGTTTAACCACTCAAATTATTGTGACAAGGACATTTATCATTTACTTTTTTTAAAAAAAAAGTATTTATTCATTTAAAGTTTATAATAATATACAGTTTGTTCACACATTTTCCCCAAAAGATTTTCAATATCTATAGATTTCTGAATAATATCTCAAAGAGTATAAGACCTAGATCATTCACATCAATCTAAAGATAATTTAAAAATTTCTATAAAATACCATAAAATGTGCTTAAACTCAATCATTAGGAAATTGTGGGAATTTTTAATACATATTTTTTAGTAAATATTATATGGATTTAATCAAATGATAATTTTAACGAATTTAATAACAATTAATAAAAACATTAAAATTACCAAGGGTATAATAAAATATTTTAATTTTGAAAATAAAGTCTCAAAAGAGTCATTTTGCAAATTTTATAAGATTACCTACCAGGTAGTGATCTGGTAATGATCCAGTAAGCCTTGAGAACACCTAATAAAGTGATTGGTTAGTAAAGTTGTTAATTGAAAAAATGCTTTTATCTAATGTTTGTTAATTAGAAATAAGTTTTCGAAAAATTTTAATTGAAATTCAAAAATCGACGGCAAATAAGAGAAGAAGAAAAAAATTGTTCGCAAAAATCGCGAAACGAAATAAAAGTATTCATTTTATTGAATGTCATAAAACTATAACTTATTTTCCTGTCTTTTAGAAAAACTTAATGAACAAGTTTTAAGTCTTTAGGGGAGAGGATTCCTAACTCTTGAAGACATTAACCAAAAGGAAAGCCCATCGATAGACAAGTATTTAAATTCTGACCAAAAAATAAAAGAAGAAGAAAATCGAATCTAAAGAATATATAAAAATCATTATTTATATTCAAAACGCTATTAAAATACATTAAAACTAAAAAAATGTGATATAAATTATAATTAATTTTAAAGTTTCAGAACTAAAGGAACTAGATTCAACACTAAATTATCATTAATTTCGATATATTCAGTGTCAGTTAAATAAATTAGAAAATTCCAAGAAATTGAAAAATCAATTTTAAATTTAAACTCTCGTTTCTAATCGATTGATGAGAAGTTATTATTGTTTTTATCGTTTCTTTAAAAGTATAGAAAACTATACCTTTAAAGTGATATAAATCACATTTCGGACACAAATCTTCAATAAGTTTTTCAAATTCATAAAAAAATGGCAATAAATCAATACATCGCCGAATAAATTAGTGAATAAAGGATATTCAATAAAAGACCAAGAATACTCTTTATATCCTGTTTAATGAATCAAATGTTTACTTCAAATTATCATATATTTTATGGAAAGTCATTAAATTTTAAAAGAAATAATTTAAGACATTTTGAATGCTTTAAATTTGTGATAAAAACTCTTAGACTCAGCGATCAATTGATATATCAATCGATAGAGTATTTGAATTAAAGAAATATTTTTTTATATAATTTAAAACAAAAAAACTAATAAAACGGATATATTTGTTATCTTTTATTTCGGTAGAAATGAACTGCGAATGCGTTTCGAATACATATTATGTTTTATATTAGATATCATTTAATAATTTACTTTCAGTCAATGACTACTTCCAATGTCTTTGAAAGCTTACGGCTATTTATATGCAAATCCAATGCAATGGTCTTAAAGTTGAGGCAAATGACTGGAGTCAGAGTCAGAGCTCAGGTCTGTCGCAAACTTTTCAAATAGTAATTCATTTTGGAATTCATTAGTAATTTTGAAGACCGACTATAAAGACAAGTGTTTTCTCAAATATTATTAGAATAAACGACACATTCCTGGGAGAGAGAGAGAGGGAGGGAGAGAGAGAGAGAGAGGGAGAGAGAGAGAGA